>VXBA01005309.1:996218-1016473 GCA_013399895.1 Serilophus lunatus
GGGGCCGCGAGGCCGCGCGCGGGGAGGAGGGGGCGGTGGGGCCGCAGTGTCGGGACCGGGACCGGACCGGGTCGTTCATGCCGCGACATAACCGCCGCACTGCCCGCAGGTGACATGAGCTCGCAGCAGTTCCCCCGCTCGGGCGCGCCGCCCGCCCCCCTGGGACCAGCGCCGTCGCCCATCCCCGCCAGCGGCTCCGGCGGGATCATCGCCCCCGCCGCCACCGGTAAGCGCCATCCGCACCCCGCAGCTCTCGGCTCCGGGGACTGGGAACGATCGCGGAGCCCCTGCCCCGTCCATCGCCTCCCTTTCCGCTCGGGCGGGAGGGGCGGGGCAGGCGGCCCGATCTCTGCCGCGGTCACGCGTGGGGGCAGGAGCGTGAGAATCCCTTTCGCTGCTGACTCTGGAAAGCGCCGCTGGGGCAGAGCTGCTTGTGCCTTTGCTGCCAGGTGTCTTTGCTCAGCTCCACCTCAGCTCGTCCGCTGTGTGTTTTAGCAGAAGTGGTGAGTGGACATGGGAACGTTTCATGTAGCTGGAAATGGGGTGGGAACTCTGATTCCAGCTCCTGGTGCTCCTGCCACAGTGACCATGCAGGGCACCAGAGGTGACCCGGGGGGAGCAGCTTTGTTTTCAGGAGGGTTTATACTAATTTTTCAGGTTGATATTCAGATACATGTTGCATTAAATGAAGAGGTTTTCATGCTGCCTGTTTGATGTGGGACTTCATGGCATTTCCTTAGATAACTGAGTACTTTCCACTTGAAAACAAAGTTAGTCAATCTTTGTTTGTAGAAGGTATTTAGATGGACTTCCCCATGTTGACCTGGTTTTCCCGGAGTCTGCAGGCTCATCAGTTCTGAGAGGGACAGACAGCAGCAAGGTTTTCATAGAAATCGGAATAGGGTTAATTGTAAGAGTGGCTTTCTTGACTTTAGGCATCTCTGACATGTGGGTGACCAAGGCAAACTCAGTAACAGTTTTTCCCTCCCTCTCTCCTTTCACTAGTGAGCGATGAATCCAGTCGTGACTCAGAAGTTGCTCCCAGGGAACACGTGGGCCCCGGGGGCTCCATCCAGCCCCGGGAGGAGAAGCAGGAGCCCGTGGTGGTTCGGCCGTACCCACAGGTCCAGATGCTGACACAGCACCACCCTGTCCAGTCTGGTGCCCCTGTGACAGTGACAGCACCACCAGCACATTTGACTCCAGCTGTGCCGCTTTCCTTTTCGGATGGACTTATGAAGGTAACGAGGAGGTTCTTGATTCAAAGGAGAAAAAAAAAAAATCTGTGGTATGAATTAGAGTTGAGAAAAGAATAAATTGCACCAAAACCTTCTCTGCCTTTGTTTCTGAGGCTTTCCTTGCTTGTGTCTACTGACTGTGCAGTGCCTTGTGGATTTATTTGGCTGTTCCAGATGATACATTTCTTAGTATCTCAGCATTATGTTTGAGGAGTTGTATTTTGTTTATCTCTTAAGGGAGCAGTTTCTGAAACTTTCCATTTTCTCTGCAAGACACCAAATTAACTGTTTTTAGTGCCCAGTGTCTGTAGGGCAGTACCATAGCCCTGACAGATCCCACTGGTGACTCATGCTATGTTCTGGAAGCTGCATATCTCCAGTACAAAAGTGCATTCTCGGTTTGGAATAACTAAATGTTCAGTATCTTTCCTGTCCAAATACTGAGCCATACTTGCATGAACTTTCTCCCCAGGCTTTGACACACCCCCCAAAATGATTTCTGCGTCAACACTGAGGTCTCATTTGAAGTTGCCAATGTTTCTGTCTTCCCCTTTCTTGCAGCCTCCCTTGAAGCCCACCATGCCCAGCCGGCCCATCGCTCCTGCTCCTCCCTCTACTCTCTCAGCTCCCACAAAGGTCCCTGGGCAGGTGACTGTGACCATGGAAAGCAACATACCACAGGCTCCAACAATTCCTGTGGCAACAATCAGTGGGCAACAGGTCTGTTCTTTTCCTGGCTTTTCTGTTCCGTGTCACTGTGTGGTCAGATCAACACTAATACTGGTACAACTGAGGTAGGCTTTTGCAGCAGGAGGGAATGTAAAGAAAGCAGGCTTCCCTATTCAGTGCCACTCATTGTTGGATCAGTTCTCCTTGGAGTGTTACACCTCAGCCTCAGTTACCACCAGCTCTTTACAAAGCTGCTGATTTGTTGTAATCACTCCTCTGAGGTAGCGCAGCCAGACTGTGGTGGCAGAGCCATTCCCAAAAGCTGAGTCTTTCTGTAAAAGCTCCTGCTGTGTCAGTGTCACTTAGAGAATTTCTACTGAAGAGAAACTGCTGGGATTTATCACTGCAGTGTTCTTCAGCTCTCTGGGAGCAGATCAGAAGAGACTAGTGAATAGTTCATGAGTTTGTAGTGTGTTATTATTTGGAAACTAGTTTGTCAGAACACTCCTCACTAAACCTCTGAAGGCTCAGGGGTTTGATGTAAAGTGCCTTTGGTGGGTTTGAATTTGGTTAAGGATGTGCAGCAATTTCAGTGGATTTATCTTCACTAATATCTCTGGGAAGTCTAGAATTATAAGAAAATAGACTTAATTTGTTGCAGCATTTGCCAGGTTCCCACCATTCTCTCAGCTTTATTGGAGAGGTGCTATGAAACTGTGCCTTAATGTCACTAATGGCAGAAGGGCCACTGGTGGTTTGTGGGTGACTGTCACCCAAGTACCAACCATAAAAACATCAGTGAAACAGTTAAGCATTTACATTTCTCAGTGTCAGCAGGTTCTGTAATTTCATCCTGTCCAAACACATTCACCTCTCTCAACTTGTAATGAGCATAACCTTAGTACACCCAGTATTTCCAAAACCTCTTTTCTGTCTTGGAGGCTTAGATACAGAAATGCTGTGGCCATTAATCTTTGTCAACACAGCTGACTGTTGTTTTGTTCTTGAACTCTGCAGGGGCACCCCAGTAACTTGCATCATATCATGGCCACCAACGTGCAGATGTCCATCATCAGGAGCAGTGCTCCCGGGCCTCCACTGCACATTGGAGCTTCTCACCTGCCCCGAGGTAAAGATCCAGCTGCGCTACCCCTGCCTTCTCTTCACAGCCTCTCAGTTGCTGCATCTCACCCTCACATCTGAAGTTCTCTTTGCAGCTAATTCATCAGCTGTTAAAACTGAATGAATGACTGCTGGCCTTTTGTGGAATTATGTTGCCTTCAGCCATTTAGGGCAGGACTGTTTGACAGGGTATAAAATGCTGGCTGATACCATCACATCTGTTACTCTAGTTCTGTGCTGTTAAAACGATCAGCACTTTGAAGAGAAAATATCCACTAGTGGAGACTGACTGGCCCTGCCAAATGTTGTGTACATTCTTGGCGGCAGGTGTTGCTCACCTATTCCAGTGGCACCTGAGCAGATGTGAGGCACATTCCTGTACTGCCCCAGTCATGCATTTTTGTGCGTGCTAACACATCATATTGTGTGCATTTGCATTTAGCCATGAGTTAAATGCAGGTGATAACTACAGGCTCTTATCTCCTAGGATTTTGATTGCTACAGCTTTTAAAACAGGAGATCAGCTCCTTAAGTCAGTCCTGTGTTCAATACAACCTGATTTCTGACTGCAGCTTTACTTTCAAAATCTTTTGTGTTAGGTTTGTAGTTCAACTTTAAACTGATCCAAATTTCAAGTACCATTTGTTTTTTGTGTTTCCTTTTATTTCAGTGTTACTTGGTCTCACTGTTACTTGGTCTCTCAATCAAAATAAATGGATGTGAGCAAAGACTTCAACTTCTCTACCTAGGAGAAAGCAGTGTGCAGCTTTATCTGTAGCTAAAATAGTGTTGTTTACTTGATTCTTGGGGGACAGTTGCCACACTTGGACTTTCACTTAATGCACATTGCTGGTATCAGGTGACTTATTCACACACTAGCCCATTAACCAAGCTGAATTATTTCTATTGATTTCCATAGCTTGGAATAAGAAAACACTGGATTTGCAATACAAGGCTATTATGGGGGAGTAAAAAAACACCGCTAAACACAATTAATTTAGAGTAATACCTACCCTTCCCCACATGCTTTTGTGAACCTTATGTATATTTGTTGAAAGTCTTGTTTTTAAACCAACCCCACCTGAACTGACATGTATGGGATGCAGTAGAACTGAAATACCAGCTAATGTCAGGGCCTGTCTGCGGTTGTGATGGAGCTGTCGGGTGCATGGGATTTTAACATATTTGTTTGTTCCCCAGGTGCAGCAGCTGCTGCAGTGATGTCCAGCTCCAAAGTAACTACAGTCCTGAGACCAGCTTCCCAGTTGCCAAATGCAGCCACAGCTCAGCCAGCAGTTCAGCACATCATTCACCAGCCAATCCAGGCAAGTAGCAGCCAGGCAGCTCTGCACATCCCTGACCACCAGCTCCAAACTCCTCCTGGCACACACCTGTAATGTATAACCTCTAAGTGCCTGTCTACTGGGCTGAGACAACCCTCAGCTCTCTTCCACGTCTATTTTCTTGATTTCTTTCATAGACTTAGTGCCAGAAATTGGGTTTTTATCTGTCTTCAAAGTGCTTAGAAACTGTGAAGGTGATTTAGTTCAGATATGCTGAAGCTTTAAAATCTGAAAAGTCTAGTACAATGTGCTGGAGTTGATTTGTTCTTCAGTATATGATCTTATGTAGAATTTTAAAAAATCTCATTTTAATACATTTCTGTAACTCTCAGCTTATGTGTGCATGTAAGGAGAAAATAATGGATATTTTCCGACAGTAGTCCTAGTGTTCGGTGGTTAGGATAGAGAGTTAAATATCTTCAATTTGTGCTTTCAGTTAGGATCTCAATGTAATCACCTTTGACTTCCTGTGTATACTTGGATTGGGATTTCATTCTGAAGGGAACTCACCTTTGGGCTTTTTCCTGAAGACCTTCAAGAGATCCAGTCTTGTTAACTTTGTTGGTTAATGAGTCCTGTGATGTACATGTGTTAAAAACCAGGACAGATCTGCTTAGGAGCTTGTAAATCAATTCAGAAAGACTATAAATCTCTCAGGATGCAGAAACTTAGTGACAAAGTTGTAGGAAAGCCAGTTTTAACTAAGTAATTCCTAGTTATGTTCTAAACAGCAGAATTTGTTTCCTGAATGTTCTGTCTCTGACTCTTATAGTCTCGTCCTCCTGTGACAACTTCAAGCACTATTCCTCCTGCTGTGGTGGCAACTGTCTCAGCCACAAGAGCTCAGTCCCCTGTTATAACCACAACAGCAGCCCATGCCACAGAGTCAACCCTCAGGTAAAACCCACAGTGTTCTGACTTGACAGAGGCTACAGCAAGGGGAAATGCATTTTAATCATCCAGAGTTGATAATTCTCTAGATGCGAGATGATAGAATACCAAAATAGTAATGCTGTAACAGTGCAAATGCTTTCAGTTCTGTGAATGAAAATGAGAATAAACATGAAGTGGTTGTTCTGTGTTGTGAGAAAAGTGAGTCAGTTTTGAAGTACTGTTCCCTGGACAGTAGAGTTTCTGTTGCAGGAACTTGTGGCTAATTCGGCCCATATTTTTTATGGAGACACAATGAAAGGTGACACATGAATGTTGAAAAACATTCTTGTCATCAAATCCCCTTTATGAACCGATAAGAGTTATCATAAGGCTGCCCTCCTGTCTGGGTATGTGGGGCAGGTGAGGACAGAAAAGTATAGTTCCAAATCCTTACCTTGTTTTGCCACATGCTCGACAGCAGTGCTGCTGTCACAGGGTAGAGGCCAAGGCCTGAGGTGTGTCCCTGTTTTATCTTTCATATTTAGTATCCCCTTAGTTATCTGGATGGTTCCTTTTCTCTCTCTGCAGCCGACCCACGCTGTCTATCCAGCAGCACCCGCCCTCTGCAGCCATCAGCATCCAGCGGCCTGCGCAGCCCCGGGACGCGGCCACGCGGATCACTCTGCCCTCACACCCGGCCATAGGGACACAGAAGCCACAGCTGCACACCATGGCTCAGGTAAACTGCTAGAAAACACTCTCTTGCTGCTTCAAGTGTCTCTTTTGTTTATAGCTTGAGGGCTAAGATTGAATTTGGGAAAAGAGTTAATATGAGGTTAGAAATTCATGTTCTTTGCAGCCAGTGCAACATGATTCCGTAATAAGTGTGGATTTTGAATCTAGTGGTCTTTTAACTGTAAGGTTTTCTTTTCTTTTAGAAAACTATTTTCAGTACTGGTACTCCAGTGGCAGCAGCAACTGTGGCACCTATTTTGGCAACAAATACAATTGCTTCAGCAACCACAGCTGGTGAGTGTTCATAATGTTATTGTGAGAGCATCGTGGGGTGTGGATTTTGTTGTTTCTTGTTGGCTATCTTCGAGTATGGCACCTGGCAATTTTTGAGCAATTCTTTTTTCATGGGAAAGACTGCATTTAGAAACATGTGAGCAGGCTTCAGGAGGGAAATTACTGGATTCTTCAGGGAGATTGTCTGGTCTTGGGAGTTCTGCACTCTTTATTTGGATGTGGATACACTGGCATGATAGGGCTCCAAAGAAAGATGTCTTTTTTTTTTTTCCTTTAGGTTCTGTATCTCACACCCAAGCGCCTACAAGCACCATTGTTACCATGACAATGCCCTCACATTCTTCCCATGCTACAGCTGTCACGACCTCCAACATCCCAGTTGGTGAGTGATTTCAGTTTTTAGAAGAGTGTGTAGCTGATGCTTTGATTTTTCTGTTTATGCTGGCAGTGTTTGTGCATAATGTTAGCAAATTAAGGAGGGGAAGAGAGTCAGTTCAAGGAAATAAATATTATAGGAGAAGTAACTAATAAAATGAGTTATTTACTTCTTCTTTGAATATTTAGACAAACTTGGGCCTTTTGGCATTATAGAACCTGCCCTGGATATACTAAAAGTTGTAAATGCTTGGCAATAGAATATGGCTTTCATAGTTGATTTTGTAAGTTACTTCCTGTGCTTCTTGGGGTGTTAGGTGCAGCCCAGTTGAATTTGATTAGTGCATTCATTTGGAGGTAAAACACTAAAGTTTAAAGGTGGAGACTTTATTTGCCTGGATGTGGAATCTGCCTGAAATGTTTCCTACAGAACTTCACAAGTTTCCTTTCATTTGTCTCTGTTTTCCTGGTGACTGCCTTATTCCTTTGAAATCTTGTAATGCCTTTTCCGACCATAAATTTTCATGGTGGGCGTGTTGTATCTCTGTACACCAGTGTTTTCTGTAAAGTTTTTGTAGGTGTTTTCTTTCTTTTCGTGCACTCTGTCCATGTATACTTATCTGCCTTCATCTCATTTCCCTTGATTTTTGTGAAGTTCTGCTTTCAAAACTTGGATAACTAAGTTCCTGACAGCAGAAAGGATTTGGGCTGACCATAAAAAGAAAAAAATTAACTTCATTTGAGCACCAAAGTGACTTAGTTGGCAATTATAATTTATATATGTATTTGGAATATCCATCTATTATCATATAAATTGATGAGGAATGCTTTGTTTTCCTTTTTCCTTTGGTCCGTTGAGGAAACTTATTATCACTGCGGGTAGGAAATCATCTGGAGATGGAGTGGGTTGTTTGGGGTTGAAAGGGAAGGGTTTTTGACAGGATAATTAATCTTGACATTGCAGTGCTTACCAGCTTTTCCTTTGGCTCTCAACTGATTACTTGTTTGTCTTTATGCAGCTAAAGTGGTTCCTCAGCAAATCACACACACTTCTCCCCGGATCCAGTCTGACTACACCGCAGAGAGGAGTAGCCTCATACCTCTCTCCAGCCACCGGGCATCTCCAAACCCAGTAGCCATGGAAACCAGAAATGACAACAGGTGGGGAGAACAGCTCTGTCAGTGAGACTGTGTGTGAGTAGGGTTTGAGTGTCCTGCTGCTTTTCTAGGTTCTATGTGCTGGAGATAATGTTTTAAAAACCTAGGGGGAGGAGTTGGTGGTTTTGCATCAGTCACGATAGTTGATAGCTCATGAAAGGGGGGATTGCAAAGTGCAGGAAGTGGGTTGAAGAGGTTGAAGGCAAACTGTTGAACTTGTGTGTGTAACAGTTTCTCTCTCTTTGATGCCTGTAGGCAGTCGGTGCCTGTCCAGTTCCAGTATTTCTTACCTACGTACCCTCCCTCCGCCTACCCTCTGACTGCACACACCTACACCCCCATCACCAGCTCCGTGTCCACCATCCGCCAGTACCCAGGTAAGACCAGCTCGGGGCAAGCAGACTTGTATGCTCTGTTGAGCTCTTAGCTCCTGAGCTTTAGTGATGGAAGGAGCTAAAAGGCTTTTCTCTTTGATTCTGACAATTTGTCACAAAAAGTCTCTGACGACTTTCTGGCTGAGGGGAAAACTAGTGGGCAAAGAGGTATTGAACTACTTCAGAACCTACTGGATCCAGCTAATAGCAATTTTCTCTTTATGAGTTTCACATTTGATATCCTGGGGTTTGCTGCTCTGTAAGAGTTTTTGATACCACAAATCAGAACAATTCAGCTCCTCCAAACCAAGCCAGCTCTTTGGATCTTCATTCCCTGGTATTCTGACAAGCCCTTTTAATATATTTCCACATGAATGTACAGTATGAGAGAGAAACCTGAACTGAAAAGAGGAAAAAATAAGCTGCATTGCACACTTGCACTGATGTTCTGTTTAGAAGAATGGAGCAATTAATGTATTTGAACCATTGCAGTGTAAGCCCATGTAGTTGACCCAAATTTATATTATTCTATGACAAAATTTGGAGCATTTTTACCTTACTGGGTGCTTTAAGGCTGTCTATAATGTGATAATTTCCAATATCCAAACTGTAGGAACATCCATGATTTGGATTTTCAGGGAATATCTGTGTCTGCTGGCAGCATGTTACCTTTGAGCAGCATAGAGGGAGTTCAGAAGGACTTGGAGGTGGCAAAGCCCGTTTGTTGAATGGGAAAGTATAGAATCATGGATCTGTTTAGGTTGGGAAAGATCATCAAGTCCAACCGTTAACTCAGCACTAAACCATGTCCCCAGGTGACACATTTACACATCTTTTAAATCCCCCCAAGGGTGGAGACTCCACCACTTTCCTAGGCAGCCTTTGCTAGTGCTTGACAAGCCTTTCTGTGAAGACTTTTTTCCTGATATCCAGTCTAAACCTTCCCTGACAGAACGTGATTGCACACAGTCAGAGGTTCCAGTTTTGGTAGCATACTGAGGCTAATGCTAATATTTAGAAAAGGAGATGTAGGTTCTTCATCAGAAGATTATTAACAGTGACATTTTGCTTGTTAAATTGACTTGAAGCATCCGTGGAAGGTATTAATTATGACAGCTGGTGGTGAGAACTGGAAGCAGAGGATTCAAGGTATGAGGAGGGACATGCCAGGAACACAGCCAGGTGAGGGCTTAGATAAAAGTACAGAAGAGACTTTTTAAAGATCACTAAGATAAGGAAAGTTAATGCAGAATTTGGAGGAAGAACGTTGGTTTTGGCTTTCCAAATGCTGATTGTGTTTTACATAGTATCCCAAAAGGATTATATTGGATAGAGAAAACAACAGTGTTTTGTGTAAGATGTTCCACTAAGAGAATTAATATGCCATGCTTTATACAGTGCCATTTACAGGGACCTGGTGCAGATTTCAGGTTTTTGACTCTGTTTTTAGAATGTCTTGTCAGCACAAGAACTTGATGGAAATCCTGTGACAGTGACAAAACCAGCTTGTTCTGCACTGTTAGCAAGCAAGGCCATTGTTGGCAAGCTCACACTTGCATTCTGTGTGTGGCGGCAGAAATCCTGGTGCAGCTCTGCAGAGACTGGAAATCCGGGGATCCAGGGAGTTCAGGTGGTCCAACGGTATTGTTGGCTGCTGCCTGGGAGAACTGCAGTATGCTGTATAGTGGATCTGGAAAGATGGAATCATAGTTTCTTTGAGCTGTGAATTTATTTAAATGAATTGAATTTCTTAGAGCAGGTGTTTCACTAGGAACATTGCTGTGCCGCTAAAAGATCTTGTGTTTATTTGAGCTGTGGGATCCAGCCTATAATTGTGAGCCGTGTTGTACTCAATTTCAGAGAAGAAATTACTTATGCTTCTGATTTTTTACATTTATTTTTTTGAGCAGAGAAAATGCCAGGTGTTGGTACTTAAAAGTATTGTAAAATATAGTGAGAAAAAGTAGAGCACAGCATTCTAAGACCATAATTTGAGTCTAACGGTAGAGTTAAGCTTGATCTTTTCTCTCATTATAATTCGAAATAAAAAATGGAATGAAAATCACCAGCAATGTTTAATTATTCTGGCAGACAATCTGGCCTCTCTACTCTCGAATTTACTGCTGCAACAAGCAGGCTGGCAGCTACTGCAACAAACACAAAATAGCCTTTGAAGGTTAGCATTTGAATGACAGGTGGCAGGGGAAACGGAAGCGACCTGCTGGGCAGGTGTGATGAGGTGTCTTGTCTTGCCGCTCCCAGTTTCAGCCCAGGCACCCAACTCGGCCATCACAGCTCAGACCGGCGTCGGAGTGGCCTCCACTGTCCACCTCAACCCCATGCAGCTGATGACGGTCGATGCATCCCACGCCCGGCACATCCAGGGCATCCAGCCGGCTCCCATCAGTGCCCAGGGCATCCAGCCCACTCCCATCAGTGCCCAGGGCATCCAGCCAGCGCCGATCGGGACACAAGGACTCCACCCTGCTGCCCCCATCGGAGCACAGGGGCTGCAGCCGGCACCGATCGGGGCCCAGCAGCCACAGGGCGACACCAAGACCTCGGGTAAGAGCAAACAGCCAAGCCCTTGCTTTGGGCTGAGGCAGAGCAGCTGAGCTGCTGCCCTGCACCTTCGGCTGTGACTGGTGACCTTGTTACAGCCTCTGTGGTCCAGAGGTAGACACTGAACACATCTGTGCACGCATTCTCCCTGAGTAGTTTTATTTTTGAAGTCTACCAGGTGGAGCGTGTGGGTAGCCTTGATTGGGTTACTTAGTGGAAAACACTAATGGAGCCTGAGCTTAAGCAAATCCTTTCAGTAAGGCCCTTTGGGAAAAGTAACTCCCAAGTGAGCAATGTCCTCTGAACTGTTCTGGCTGTGCATTAGATCCAGCCAGGAGCAATTAGGTTGCAGCCAGGTATCGTCTGTGGTCAGTAACCTGATCTTGGGCTGTGACCGAAACCATCTTTCATTAAAAATGATCAGTCTGATGAAGCCCCAACGACTTACTGAAGGAATGGGATATGGCAGCCAAGGAATATGCTGTTGCACAAGTGGCAGACACTGCAAGGTGACTTCCCAGCTGTCTACACACTCTGCATCCCTTGGTTGGCCAAACAGGCTCTGGCAGGAGGTCAGAGGGCAAACACAGCTGATGGGCCTTACTTACAGGTGGCATGTGTTACCACATTGGCTCTGCTAGGAGTGTTATTCTGTTGACCCAGTTGTGTTGGTGGTCTCCCTAGTGATTTTTGCATTTTCCATATCTTCTGGAAAAATTATTTCCCTGGCAGCAGTTGTTAGGCAGGAGGTAGTTTCCATCTTCCCTGTGGAAGGTTCAGTGATCAGATTGCTTGTGGCAAAGATACTGCTTACAAAACAGTCTGAAAGCAGTGGAGTTAGAGACTGAGGGACTCAAGAGAGCATGGACAGCATATGGTCTGCAAACACCTGCTCTGTCATCACATTTCCTTAAGTAACGGCTGCTTTCTCCTCGCTGTCTCTCTTCTCCTCTGTGCTGGGTCCGTGTCCATCCTTTCCAGCAGTAGTCTTGGCAGATGGAGCCACCATTGTAGCCAATCCTATTAGCAACACATTCAACACGGCTTCTGCAGCTACTACAGTTGTGCAAACCCACAGCCAGAGTGCCAGTGCCAGTGCTCCAGCCCAGGGCTCCTCCCCGCGCCCGAGCATCCTCCGCAAGAAACCAGCCACCGATGGGTGAGTAGGATGGAAGGTGACGTGTGAGTGACACTTCTGTGCAGTCCAGCCCAGCCAATTGGCATCAGTTCAGTGGAGACGAGGAAAATTCTAGCAGATCATTCGGTCAGCAGTGGTTGTGAGTAACCTGCTGATCTGTGAAACACTTTTTTGCCTCCCTCAGGGCAGGATATAGTTTTCTATACTGTCAGTAATAAAATGAGAAGGACAGTTTGTCTTCTAGCTTTTGAAAGTGACCTTTTGAGGGAAAGTGGATTTGAGGCTTTGTTGCTTAGTGTAATAAAAAGAGTTCATAATCTACTAAAATTAGAATTCCGTGCTTTGTCTTCAGTGCTTTTCTTAGAAGAATATGTGGATGAGTGGAAAGGATAGGATTAGTGCCCTGCTGTGAAATCTGATTAGGAAAAAGGGAGGGAGTAACTTAAACTCTTAAAATATTTTATGTTGCCTGTCTATTTTTAAATGCCTGAATAAAGAGGCAAGAGAAAGCTTTAGAATTAACAATTCATTTTCTCCCAGCTAACTACTGAAAACGTTTGGAACTGATGTGTCCTATGGGACTAAAATTGCATATTTTTTTATTTGGGTGGAAACCTTTTCTAAGGCAGAGAAGCTGCAGGCTGTGAAACTCTAAGAGAAGTTGAAGAAGCAGAGGTAGATCACTAAAGAATGTTTCCATTTGACAGGTTGATTATTTTGAACAACAGTTTCACTTCTGGTCCCATGGGAGACTGAACAGCCTCTGAAATGCTTTAATCAGCCCTGTGCTGCCTAACATCCGTACTCAGGGCGTGAGGTCCCGGAGCTGGCCTCTGACACAGCTAAAGGGAGCAGATGCCTGCCTGTTTAGCTGCTTAGCTCCAGATGATTTGCTCAGCCTGCAAGGAGCAGTGCTGGACAGTGGCTTGGCCAGACCCCTGTGTCCTTTGCTGGAGGCCTGGCAGTCTCAGCAAAATGCACTGACTGACAGGATGATAGTAAAGTGCTGTTCTTGAAGAAGCCCTAAATTGGGGTGAGACTAGGCCAGACCAACTAATCTTTTATCTTAAAAGAAAATACAATACTTAATTTGGAAAGTAAAAGGAGACTTTGAGTAGCAAATGGGTCGTACTGAAAACAGAGAGCAGTGATACCGCTGTAACTCCTGCCCTGGTTTGTGTAAGAGAGAGCTGATCCCTTTGCGCTCGAGGGTATTTGTCTTTGCACAGGGAGGTGGGGGTGCTAGATCCATCTGTCTCTTACAGGCTGGCAGTCCGGAAAAGCTTAATTCCCCCTCAGCCCCCTGAAGTGGCCAGCACACGTGTCGAGAGCACCATGCGAAGCACATCTGGATCACCAAGGCCTGCTGGGTAAGACTTTAGGAAATGGCCAGCTGCATCATAATAGTTACATCCTATTTGTTTGTGTTCTTTGGGTGTTCAAGCGTTTTTTCTTTTGAGAAGCAACCTATTTTGGATTTTTTTGAATGAATTTAAAGTTCTACCATAGAACTGAGACAGTGGCCTTTAAAGGTTGTGGTGATGAGCTTTCACAGAAACAAACAAAAACCATCTGCCATTGTGAGGAATAGGCCTCAAAACTTTTTTTCTGTAGTTCTTAAAATTAAATGCTGGGGAAAGGTAAATGCAATTTGTGCCCTACTTCAGTTGAGTTCAGTGGCTTTGCAATTTGATGTTTTATGACTGTTAGACACAGTGGAGGCTCCTGTAGAGGATGGAACCAGTATAGCTTTGGGTAAACGTTCCTCTTGGCCGAATTCTGAAACTGATTTGACCCTTTTACAAGTACTTTGAATTTACCTGGAATTAGTCATGAGATCTGCTTCTCACAGTGGAAAAAAAAGGAGTACCAATAATAAATACAAAGGATTAGAAAGGGAGTGGAGGAGGAAATATAACTGATGAAGCCTTCTCTTGTTAAACACTTTACTGAGCCAGGTGACTGCAGGAGAAAATGGACAGTCTGACTCCAGCTTGGCCTGTTCACTTTGTGCTAGGTGCTCATGGCTGAAATACAGTTCACTTCACTTTGTTTTGCTGTTTGTTGTGTTACAGTGGCAAGCCAAAGCCTGAAATTCACGTGTCCATGGCCACTCCAGTCCCTGTATCCATGGAGGCTGTGTCTAACCAGGGTGGGGAGCAGCCCACCATCGCAGTGCCCCCGACCTCCCAGCAGCCCCCCTCGGCCATTCCAACGATCATCGCGGCCACCAGTCCCACCTCGCAGCCCACAGCAGCACTGTCCACCATTCCAGGGGCTGTCCCGCCCGCTCCCCCAACTTCCACCACCATCGTGGCAGCAACTGCTCCCCCATCCACCATGAGCGGTGCCCTGTCAGCAGTGCTGGGCCCCGTGGTACCAGAGATCAAAATCAAAGAGGAAATGGAGCCCATGGACATCATGCGACCTGTGTCTGGTAATCACCACGTTGCTTCTTTTGGTGTTGAGACAGTGGAGGAATTAGGATTTCAACACTTCTATCTTGAAAAGGACATGACATCTCTTCCCTAGTAGCACAGAACACGAGGGTTCCCATATGCCTTGTAACTCATAAAAGTTCTTATTTGTCTTCTCCCTAATCTCCCATGAAATCACTTCTTATCGTGGCTGCTTTGTTCATGTTCAAATGATCCAACTCCAGAGAGTCGATGTGAGTTCTTTGCCTAAAATGCACATGCTCAGCAGTGGTACCAATATGTTATGGACTAGCTCAGTTAAATTTGGTTTTCTCAGAAATCCTGCTGTTCAGATCCAAGGGCCTTTCTTGTATGTGAAGAATTCCTGACCAGAGTAGGACTTCCTAGGGCCCTCCTGTAATTTATGCATATTTTTCTCTAGAACTTCTCATAATATTCATTATATTGCCTTACTTACTTACTATGGCCAGCTTGGCCATAGTTGCTCTCAAATGGCATAATCAGTAAATTTAGATCCTTGCAGATCTCATTGGGCACTAAATTTGCATTGGGCAAAATTACAGGAAAGAGTATCGGGGTTCAGGTTTAGTTTTTAGTTTTATTGCTCTCCTCAAAGCTGAACATTGTCGTATGAGGAAGCAGCTCCTCACTACAAGGTGCCTAGAGCACAAGGAGGCAGTATTAAACTCTTTGGGATGGTTCTGTCTCCTCTTGTCAGTTGTGGGTATGCCAAGTTTTCAAGAGATTCCACCCCAGAAATGTTTTGCTGCAGCCTTAGTAAGGCTGATGGAGATTTTTCCCTCCAAATATCAGTGTCCCTTCAGACTACCTGCCTGACTGCTGCCCAACTCCAGAGGTGTGTTGGTTTGTGCCGAGGGCCTGGCAGTAAAACCAGACTCCTGCAAGGAGAGTGCTGCAGTCTGCTTTGATTACAAGAGGAAAGGGACTTGCTTACTACAACAGGGATCCATGCTGGTGTACACACAGAGGTACCTTTTTTATAGTAACACAGACAGGTGTTAGCATGGATTCGTTTTTGTAGCATCAATCTAACATAAGCTTCAACATAAAGCAACTGAGGGACAATTGGCTTTGCTCTCATTCTTTATGCCTTCGTATATGGGACACTAAAGACTTGAGCTTAGTGGCTTGTCCTAGTCATTGCTGCTATTTTAATACCTGGCCTGTCCATACACTTCACACTCCTCACAATGTGCTGAAATGGGAGGTTGTGTTTAGACGATGTGTTACCTTCACACTGCTGATGATTTGGCCTCTCTCTTTCCTTTCTCTCAGCAGTCCCCCCTTTGACTACAAGTACTGTGTCTCCATCTTTGGCACTGCTGGCCAACAACCTTTCCATGCCTCCGAGCGATTTGCCACCTGGTGCCTCACCAAGGAAGAAACCCCGTAAGCAGCAGCATGTCATCTCCACAGAGGAAGGGGACATGATGGAAACAAACAGCACTGATGATGAGAAATCCACTGCCAAAAGTTTGCTGGTGAAAGCAGAGAAGCGAAAGTCTCCTCCAAAGGAGTATATAGGTAACGCTGTCTCTGGTGTCTTTTTTCTTAGTCAGGTGTCTGTATTTTCTCTTGTCTTTGTTTCTCAGAGAAGGCGCTCTGTCATGCTGCCACTTCCTAAATATGACTAACAGAGAATCCAAGTATCTGTTCCTCACCACTTTCTGTATAGTGCTGTTCAGGGAAAATGACACACATTTTGTATGAGGTCGTACTGCTGGAGTTCCTGTGGATGCTCCTCTGCTGCTTTCATTGCGCAGCGAAATGAGTGATGGTAATGCAGTTCTCCCTGGGTCCTTTTGTAGATGAGGAAGGTGTGAGATACGTGCCTGTGCGTCCCAGGCCGCCCATCACCCTGCTCCGCCATTATCGCAACCCCTGGAAAGCTGCCTACCACCACTTCCAGAGATACAGCGACGTCCGCGTCAAAGGTCAGCCCCGGGGGACAGCAGGAAAGGAGGCCACACAGCATTAGCTGTAGTTGTGTAAAACAAAAAAAGGGTGTAGTTTTTGATGAATCTAGTTACCAACAGGGATAGCAACTTGCTCAAGAAAGGGATCCTTATAAATAAGTGATGTGCTGCCCTGGTGGGCTGCAGCTGAGATTTCTCATTTACTACCTACCACTTGCCAGTTTAATCACAGATATTCTAGGTTTAGTGTAACTACTTCTGTCAATTAACAAGAGGGCTTTTAAAGAAGAAAATGCAGATCACAGAATGTCTTTTAGACTTTTTAGCTAGTGTCTTAGAATTTTTCAGCAGACTGGGTTTTCACAACAGTGTCAACACATCAAGGAAGGAATACAAGTAGTAGTACAAGATGGACTTGTTCATGCAGAGTGTCTGAAACACTGCGCACTACACTCCTTAAATGGGAAAAAATGGGTTATAATATAATCTTCCTGGAAATAAAGGTAATCTGTTAGTGAGAGCAGCAATCAGCTGTGTGGCAGATGGAGAGTCACTTTCCTGTCTGAATCACAGCATTGCTTATTGTCATTTATTGGGATGTAGGGGGAGCAGGACTTGGGTTAATGTTGTTAGAGAAGAGAGGCCTGGCCATCTCCTGAAATTTGAGTACCATATTTTTGTGTTTCCTGGTGACAGAAGAGAAGAAGGCCATGCTGCAGGAGATTGCCAATCAGAAGGGTGTATCCTGTCGTGCACAAGGGTGGAAGGTCCATCTCTGTGCGGCGCAGCTGCTGCAACTGGTAGGTACCTGGGCGTGCAGCTTCCCACAGCACGGGGGAACAGAGCTGTGTAAGACAGGAGAATGATGTTACAAGCTCAGTACACTGGGATACCATGAAGAAGCTGGTGTGTAGTGCCCAAAGGGAGTGGGATGTGCTTTCCCCTTTCTCAGGAATGTGGCATAAGTAGCTTGGAAACTTGGAGTGTTGGTTTTGATCCAGACATAAGAGCTGATGTATTTTGTACAGATGATCAAAACTGGCAACTCCCTCCTGCTGATGCACAGGTCTGAAGAAGCGTCTGTTTGGGATGGTGCGGCTGATCTGAGGAGGCAGCACTGATCCACATTCCTGGATGCTTCTGTTTCAGGTTGGGGGTGAGGTAGGTGCTCTGCATTTTAGCACCAAACTCCCCAAAACCTCTGCATTCCTGGAATAGTATTTGTGAGAAGTAGGGGAAGCAGCTGTGGTTAGGAACCGTGTTTGTTCAGAAGAGGAGCAATCCAGTAAATAGGATGTTAGTAGGAATGACAGTGCCACACTTTGTCAGAGGCTCCATCTTCTGAGTCACAGACAGGAGCAGTGAGAGGGGAATGGATTGTCACCGTCTCTCTGTGTAGCTTTGTTAACGTGGGCAAGCCTTTGCCAGCCTGGCAGTGACCCTTCTCATGAAGGACTGATGTCTTTTAGACGAACCTGGAGCACGATGTGTACGAGAGACTGACTGCCCTGCAGGAGGGACTCATTCCCAAGAAAAAGGCGGCGACCGACGACGACTTGCATCGAATCAATGAGCTGATACAGGTAGGTCCTGCTGCCTCTCAACCCCAAACTGCCTCGCCCTTAATTACAAAGTATCCTACTGCAATTAGGAGAAGCAAAAGCTGGCCTGAGAAAATCATAGGGGTTCTCTTGCTGTGTCATTGGTTCCACCAGGCATTAGGAAAAGGCATAGGGATTGCTTAGACCAGACATTCTGCTGCTAATGACGAGTGTCTCCTTTCAGGGGAACATGCAGAGGTGTAAACTCGTGATGGATCAAATCAATGAGGCTCGAGACTCCATGCTAAAGGTCTTGGATCACAAGGATCGTGTTTTAAAACTTCTAAACAAGAATGGAACTGTTAAGAAAGTGTCCAAATTAAAGCGAAAGGAGAAGGTCTGAAGACAGACTAATGACTCTGGAAATGGAGAATGTGTACAGAATGGAGCTGAACTTTTTTGTAGTTTGGGTTTATTTTCAAGCAGAGCATCTGAATAAAAAGGATGAGTTTAGGGAACAGATGGACGGACATGTGAAGCCTGGTGACCTGAAGGGATTGCTCTTGATCTTGTAATGAACAAAGATTTTTCTCAGGCTCATCCCTTTTTAAAATCTTTCCAGTTCCACTTGTTTAACCCTCCTGATGTGTCAGGTATGGACACGCCTGTAAAGCAAGAGGTTCTGCAGGGGACACCAGGAGGTTGACAGAAAGATGTGGACCCAGACAGCAGCCAAGCTTCTGAGCATTGGAAATGACACCCTCCTTCATTTACCCCGTTCAGTTCGCGTTCTTCTGACCTTCCAGTGTCTGAAGCAGCCTTCTTACACCAGTGCCACTGCACTAGGGGATCTGCCACAAAGAATCTCCAACGGCTCAGAAGTCCTAGCTGTCATTTAAAAAAAAAAGAGGAAAAAAAAGTGTGGGGGGTAAATCATTTCAAAGTGATATTGTAGTGTCTGTGTGTGTGTCTGTGTTGGTGCTCTGGGATACTTGTGTTGAAACACCTCTTGCAGCAGAGGGGCTTCCTGTAGCTGGTGTAATGTTAATTGTACGTACCACATACATCCTGAAAACATGAATAAAGGAATTGGAAGTTTTTGTACAGGAGCAGTTTGTGTACCTCTGTACCAGGGAAACTGTTCAACCTGCAAACTCAAAAACAAAGCCTTGGAAGAAGCCAGGGAGCAGAAGAAACAGCACTGTGCTGTGCTATGCTGTGGAGGGCAGGGTAACACAGGCCCCACTTCAGCTCCTAAAGATGGAATATGGATTGTTCCCCGTGCACTTGTGCATTTAACCTTAATATTTTAGAAAGGTTGCCAAATGAGTTCATTATTACTCAGCAAGAAGCTTCAGTTTCATAAATCCAGTTACAAGGCTGTTATCTTGCCTTCATTCAGAATGGAGTTGTCTCAGAGTTTAGATTAAAAAATAGTATTTCATTCTTCCTGATTTTTTTTTTTTACCTAGAGAAGTAGTTATGTCCACATTAGTATGGTTTTTAACAAGTGCAAACCCAGTATCTTTCAGCCTTGGATGGCGGTCTCACACTACCCTGTTTTTACTTTCTTGAATGAAACCACTTCCACTGCAAGATACAACATCATTATACTAGAATTCCTAATTGGTATTAGGAAAGTTACAGTAACTGCTGGGTTGGTTTGGTTTTTGGGGGGTTTTGTTTGGATTTTGGTTTTATGGGGGGTTGGTTGGTTGTTTGCTTTCTTGGCTAGAAGAAAGAAAACGAAATATCCCTCCAGGGTATTTTTAAGATGTCCAAAACCCCTTGCTGGAGTGACTCCTTCTCCGTGGTGATTGTTATAGCGCCGTATAGAAGGATGCAGGGAAGCGTTTGAGTGCTCACTGGCAGTCGGAAATACTGAACAAGCACTCTCCGTGGTGCGGCACCGGCGCTGTCGGTGTGTTACCAGCGCTGTCGGTGTGTTACCGGCACTGACAGTGTGTTTACCATCACTGTCGGTGTGTTACCGGCGCTGTCGGTGTGTTACCGGCACTGTCGGTGTGTCACCGGTGCTGTCGGTGTGTTACTGGCACTGTCGGTGTGTTACCATCACTGTCAGTGTGTTACCGGCGCTGTCGGTGTGTTACCGGCACTGTCGGTGTGTCACCGGTGCTGTCGGTGTGTTACTGGCGCTGTCGGTGTGTTACCATCACTGTCGGTGTGTTACCGGCGCTGTCGGTGTGTTACCGGCACTGACAGTGTGTTTACCATCACTGTCGGTGNGCCCCCACGTGATGTCGGCACCGCCCCCGCCGGACTGTTTGTCTCCGCACGTGCGGCGCGTCACGTGACGGGGAGGGCGCGGGGCCGCGCGTCTCTATGGTGCCGCGCGGGCCCGAGCGCCTGCCCCGCGCCGTGGCCGCGCTGGCGCCGCCGGGAGGCTGGCGGACTATGAGCACCCGTCCCTCATTACCTCACGGCCAGGAGGAGGAGG
>VXBA01005309.1:1016569-1040598 GCA_013399895.1 Serilophus lunatus
GGCCCCCCGGCCGCCCCGGGAAGCCCCGGCTGCGGCGGGCCCTGCCCGCTCCCCCGCCCGCCGGGCCCGCTTCTCCGGGGAGCCTCGCCCAGGCCCATGGCCCCATGAGGCGGCAGGAGGCGGCGGGGCAGCAGCGGCGGCGGCGGGGCTGAGGCGGAGGAGCGGGACGGGCGCCGGAGGTGGGTGACGGGGCGCGGGGCCGTNCGCCGCGGCACGGCCCGGCCGGCCCCGCTGTGCCCCCGGGGAGCGCGGCCGGGGCCGGTGCGGCCGCCTTTGTTAGGCCCCTGCTGCGAAGCGGGGGAGGGCGGAGGGCAGCTCCCCCCCGCCACGTCTCCGATCTCAAATCCAGTGTTGTGCCTCCGAGTAAATAAATAATGATTTATCCTTCCCAATGCGGCTGAGCCTTCAGTGGTAACTGGGGAAGGCTCATCTATCCCAGCACCCTCACTGGTAAGAGTGGTAACTTCTAATAAGCGCTGAAAAATTTACATGCTCACTTTGTCAGAGTTACACTTTTCCTTTTCTTGGTTTCTTTTTATGTAAAAAAATAAATTATTATTGCGAAAGTAGAGATCAAAGGAAAAATATAATTTTAGTTAAGTCCTGTAAATTGTTCCTAATGGTCCTTTTAGATCCTCGAGGTGAGGATTCCTAAGCAGAGCAGGCAGGCACTGCAGGCGTGTGCGGTTTGCTGCATCTCTGCACACGCCTTACACCAGTTCTGGTTCAGCTCGGGGCCACGGCTGAGGAAACTTGATGGATAAACTTTACGCTGCTGGCACGTGCAGAGGAGGGAGGGGGGGATTCCCCCCCTGAATTTGAGTGCGTGGCACCCCCGTCCCGGGGGCTGGGTCTGCTCTGAGCTCGGGCACTCGGGACACACCAGCAGTGCTCTGGTGGTCACTGTCGTGCCCTGAGAGCTCAGAGTGACTTCACTCCTCCATGGTGGTCCCTGTGACTCGTGTGCCCCTGCTTCCAGCCCCATTTGACAGACAGGAAACTGCTTTTCCCTCCCTTGGTGTGTTTAGATCTCATGACAGTGTTGGTGTTTAAGTCCCTACCACTGACCTGTGGGCTTTGCCCGTCATCTTTGTTCATCTTTTCCTGCACAGCCTTTTCTCCCTGTGTTTGTTCACCCCTTCACATGAGCTAATATTCTCCTCTTTGCAAGCACACTGCTCTGGCTTGGTTTCTTTTTTTACACCATACCTGTTTCCTGCCATTATCACTTCCCTCTGTGCTCCTTCAGCTCCTCCTCTCCTGCACATCCTGATTGCACACCCTGCATGTTCACTGGTGAGTTCCATCAATTCACCCAGGCCCAGAAAGGAAATGCAGATTCCAGTTCACACGGGCTGGAAAAGAGTCTGTTGTGTAAAAAATGGTGGGTTTGGTCCTCGAAGCTCCTCCTTGATCTTGCCAACTCTAAATCAAGGTCAGCACCCCTGGGAGTCCAACCCCAAAGGTGTCATTTGGGGCTGGTGTCGCTCCCCTTGGGAATGAGGAAGAGACATGGGGGTTTGTCAGCAGCTTGTGTGCCACTGATGCAGGCATCCCAGAGGGAGACAGGTGAGAAGGAAAAGTAGTGGATTGGATGAATCTCTAATCCAAAGTCTTTTTTTCTTCTGTTTTCGCCCAGTTTTGTTTCCTTTATGGGAAGTACGATTATTTTTGGTGATGAGCCACCTATTAAAGTGTTCAGTACACCTCGTGAATAACTTGAAAAGTGTGATTTCACACATGTTGTGCCACACACTTCCAATGTACGTGTGAAAACACCCATTCTGCCTTCTGAACTGGCTTTAGTGCTGTACTTGGTCACACATTGCGAGGGTTTTCTTCCTCTGGAGCAGAAGCAGGGGAGCAGCTGGTGGTTTTTCACCTGTAACTCTCTGTGTTTTGCTTTTTTATCCCTCACCCCCTCCTTGCCAGGGTTCTGCAGTGCTCCAGGCAGCAAGTTTTGAAGCAGGATGGGAAAGAGACGCTGTGTCCCTCCACTTGAGCCCAAGCTGGCAGCTGGCTGTTGTGGGGTGAAGAAGCCCAAATTGTCTGGGAGTGGAACGCACAGTCATGGGAATCAGACCACAACTGTACCAGGCTCCAGTTCAGGTCCTCTTCAGAACCACCAGCACACAGACGGGAATAATGGAAGGGAGAACGTATCTGACTTGACTTTGGGCACAGGAAATTCCCCAATTACTCGAATGAATCCCACTTCAGGAGCTCTGAGCCCACTGACTCGGCCCAATGGAACTGCCAACAGCACCAAGAACCTGGTGGTGACAGCGGAGATGTGCTGCTACTGCTTTGATGTTCTCTACTGTCACCTCTACGGGTTCCCTCAGCCACGGCTCCCTCGGTTCACCAATGACCCCTAGTGAGTACAGCCCTGCCTGGCAGGGAGGCTGGGAAACGGCTTCCAGAGCTGGGGGTTGGCTGGGGAGAGGGGAGGGGTTTCCTCTGGGGAGTGAGGAAACTGGTGTGCAGGGGGAAGGAGGGCGTTCTGCTGCTTGTTTTGTCTTCTAGAAACAAGGAAAGAAGCACTGTAAGTGCATGAATGAGTAAAGTGGGGGTTTTGTGTGGTTTTGGTGGAAGTGAGTGAGCTTTGAAGAGTGTCATTCCAGGAAGAATGTGCTTAGCTCTAGAGAAAGAGAGCTAGGCCAAGTATGAGAGGAGTGGTGCTTCTTGAGCTCAGAGTCTGGTGTGTTCCATGAGGCACTGTGTTCTTTATTAAGGAATGCAAACCCACTTCAAGGTTCAGCATTTGCCCCCTCCTTTGTAAAGAGGTTTGTCTGCAAAAAAATTAACTGAGCTGTGTCTCCTGTAAAATTGTACTAAAAGAACAGTAAAATAACGTCACCAATTTGAAGAGGATCCAGCTGACACTTGGTGAAGGGACAAGGGAAGGGACTTCCTTCTGCAAAACAGAGTAAAGTAGAAGTTGAAACAAGTTTCCAGCTCATCCTGAAACAAATGCTGAGCTGGTGAGTATTGGACAAGGACACTGACAGCTGTCCAAGTTAATGGGTTTAGCAGGGAGAATTGAAAAATTACCAGTTGTAGAAAATGTCTTGGGGGAATAGCTGAGCAATGTGAGGAGAAATCATAGAATCATTTAGGCTGGAAAAACCTTTGAGTCCAGCCATGAACCCAGCACTGCCAAGAGAGTTAAGTTTCAAGGGGATACCAAGGTTAGGAGGAAAGGAGACGTGTCTGAGCAGAAGTGAGGAGAAGGATTTATGGAGCTCTTCTGCTTTGGTGAGATTTAGCTAAAGTTTATCTGAAGGTTGACTGCGTAGGTGTAGAAATGTTAATGTTGTTAAAATGTTCGATGAAAGAATTATATGGGAAAGATCAACGAAAGACAGACTTTCTGACACTCCTCCAGGGGACTCCTCCAGAACAATAGATAAAATAAAAAGTTGTTGACATCCTTATTTTAAGTTAATGAATGTTAAATTGATGTAAAGGAACAATGGCTTAAACAGGTCAAGGACTTTTTCTGTGTATTCAGCATCTGCCCACCTTCCTGGCAGTCAGGGTGGATGTATGTTGGGCTTCCCTGCAGTTATTATCCGAGCAGGATTATGGATACATGTTCTGAATGCTGCTGCAGACTAAGCTCTTTAATATTGTAAATATTAAATGAATGGAGGAATGCTCTGAACTGGGACTCCCCAGGCTGGAACATTTCTGCTGTTGTTCATACCTACACTACAGGCTCCTTTGAGAACCTTTTCTGTTAGTCTG
Source organism: Serilophus lunatus (assembly GCA_013399895.1). NCBI lineage: Eukaryota > Metazoa > Chordata > Aves > Passeriformes > Eurylaimidae > Serilophus > Serilophus lunatus. The sequence continues at coordinate 1,020,320 of VXBA01005309.1, forward strand.
CTTATTATTTTGTCACTTGAAATGCAAAGGGTATTTTTTCTGTTGTTCTGTTAAGTCAGTGAGAGAGATGGTTTTACACAGCTGCATTCTTTTGGTGTCAGAGGAGATTTCTGGCTGGATTTTGTTGCTTTTTCTGTTGACTAGTTTCAAAAAGAGCAGCCTTTGGGGAATAGCAGCTGGTTGAATTTTATGCCCAGATTTGAAAAGTTAAAGATTGTTCTGTGCTCATAATTACAAGTCTTTTAGATCAGCACACCAGCAAAGCATAACCAGCCCTTACCTTCTCTTCCCCTACAGGCAAATGCTTACCTAAATTTCCTTGTGTTTCAGCATTTGTGTTGTTGGATTGACCCCAGGGGAAAGCATGGGGTTTGCTGTGTTGTAGAGCAGCACTCAAGGATGACCTGTCCCACTCGAGACAGTTGTGTAATGAACTCCAAGCCAAATGTTATTAAATGTAGGAGTAAGCAAAGTGAAAATACAGAAATAATTTGCATTTTGGCCCTTTGTGACATAATTAAAGCTAGTGTAAGGGATCTTTGAACAAAACAAAGGTTTATACAGGAAGTCTCTCTGGACAGACTGTTGTTGGAACAGAAACAGGCACAGCCTAAAGTAAAGATGAAGGTAGGAGGGAAGGGCAGGATTTGGCATAAACAGTGTAATGACATAAAAGTTACAGGGTTCTGCCTTGAAAACCACCATGAATTTCACTTACCATCTGGAGGGGATGTGGACATGGACAACAGCCTTGATGGGAATTATGGAGTTGGTAAGATTCCCGTAGGGTCAGGTTCCCTTATTCCAGTGTTAGCACTGATGTTCACAAATCAGTGGAAAGAGGGGGGCATTGCAAGGCTTGTTGTTGTGTCTGAATGAACTTGGTAAAGGAAGAACTTATCCCCTCAGATATTGAGGTTACTGAAAGGAATTACAATTTGGAACCTGTGCAAATAGTTAATTGGTTACTTCTTCCACTTTTGTACTTCATAACAGTAGGTATTACAAACTGGTGCTAAAACTACACTATGGAAATTTCTAGTTGCCATACAAGACAAATAATAAAGGTACTTGCATCATAAAATCTGTTCTGTAGCAGATTTTTCCCTAGTACAAGCTAAACTCTGATTTGAACAAGCTGTATTTTTCCACTTTAAAATTCCCTTTGTAGTTGCAATCGGAGAAGCTAGTTTTCAGTTGCTGAAATTCCCCTCTCAGCCTAAAAACCCCTATCAAACACAGCTCAGTGGGATATTGTGGCTGAGGGGGAAACAGTGGCCACACTCTGCTGAGGGTATGGCTGCAAAGCACCAGTAAGTGCTGCTGGGTGAACATGGATAAAACAGTGTTGTGACTTTTCCCAGTACATCTAGGAAATAACACTTTTGAAGGAGGGGCTCTGGAACAATGAACTTATTGTCAGCTGCACCTGCAGTTTGCTGAGTGTGTTTATTCTTCAGAGGCAGAAATATCTCTTCTGCAGTGAAAATAGTGAAATTTTATATACGTGTACAAAATGGTGTATTTCTTTTTTTTATGCCTCAGTTGTTCTGACCACAGTGAAAAATTGCTTCAAATGTGCTTTAAGGTGTTTTAAAGTATGACAGCCTTCTGAATGCAATTATCCTGTCCCTTCTGATAATATCTCTTCCATTATAGATGCAGAAAGCTGTGTCACAGCTCAGTGGAAACATGGGTTGTGGTTTTTTTTCCCTTTGGAAGGGGAAAGAGGTGCAGTGAAAATGCGAACTTGCAATTTGAATCAAAGGGAATTTAGGTTTGTGTTTTGTGAGTGATGGTTTCTGTGTTCTCCCTTGCCTGGTCTGTTTGAGGTGAGTGTAACATGGGCTGAGCAATGGTTTCAAACCTTTCGTTAGATTAAGGTAAATTTCCACTAAATTGGTGACAGTAGAGTTTCTCAGAGATCTCCTGTGTGAGTTTAGTATCCTTTTTTCTTTTTTTTTTAGGAAGCTTTCTAATGTATTTTCTTACCCTCTATTTCTGTTTGTTCTTTCAACATATGGTAGCTGGATGAGAGTGCAGAGGAAAGTTATCCTGCAAGTGCCTTGAAGTGTTGTCAGAAAACTAGGACAGTAAATTCCCTGTCTTGGTCAAGCACTGATAAGGTGATTGTTGGGTGTGGAAGGATGTTTCTGCTTCCTCTGTGGGCAAAGTCCTTCACAATTATCCCTCAGAGGCTGTTTGCTGTTTTAAGTAGTACTTCTGCCATTGGTCACAGCTGGTAACTGGATCCTGAACAATGGATTTGTACTGTCATAGTTTTTAATTCCATCGTTGTTCTGAGGAACATCACTGGGCATTGATTTATCACTACAGTTTAAATTATGTTCTGACTCCTTAGATATAAGAAGTTCTGTTGCTGTATTTAAGAAATCATCCACGCTCCATGCTGGTTTTGTTGTCTGAACAGAATATCTTGGGGTTTTTGTAATTATTATTTACAAGAGCTTCAGCAATTTGAGGAAAGTGTCTGAGCTATGTTGTTGAATCAGTCTTGAGGGCTCAAAACTCCTGTCAATGTTTATTTAATCTCAGAAAACCATATTCTATCATATTACTTAAAATTCAGTAGAAATCCATGGACTGATGTCTTGTATTCTGTGCTCTGTAATCTGAACAAATTGTAAAATAACTCATCCTGATTTTGTAGTTAGAACAGCAGCATCAGTTGCCTTACAAAATTTCCAGATGTTTGGACATTCTTCTAGAGCTGCAGCCACCACTGTCCTTTTTTTAGACTTTCCTTTCTACTACTCTGCAATTTCACTCATTTCTGTAGAAGTTATTTTTTTAATTTAATGTTCACAGTCATCTTTATCTGTTTATCTCTTCATAGAATTCGATTGTCCTGAACTTGTTCTTAGAGTCTGAATCACGGGTTGTAGTTTAACAGCTTGAAATGATCCTGCTGAGCTTGAGAATCTACTGTTGTGCCTGTAAATTCATGGTAGTAGACAGGGAAATGGAAATCCAGGTGATGTTTGAGAAGGAGCATTTAGCAGTGATTTACATATGTGTCCAACAGGAGAGAATATGTGTCAATATCCATCAAATTTAAGGTAAGCAAAAGATGTGGACATAAACTGCTTGGCCCTTAGGTATGGACCCAGAAGTCAGATCCTCATGGAAATAACAGGAAAAAATAATTTGGCTTTCTCTTTATTCCTTATAAAAAAGAACTTCATTGCAAATCGGATTTATAGATGAATTGCAGAATGCCTGAGGATCTTCAGATTCACTGGTATATAGCTAATCTTATTTGCTTCATCTGTATTAATTTTTATATGGGCTGTCCTGTAAACTAGTGAATGCCATGAAGTGAGGCCAATACCAACAGGTTTGACTGGGGTCAAACAACCCTATCAGCCTTGAGAAGGCAGCACAGTCTGGCCAGGAAGGTGTCCATCGAGGACTCCCAGAGTCCTGCTGGAGAGGAAGGAGTGTGCTGGAAAGGGGGAGGGAGATGTTGGAGCCTGGAGGGGTGTGGGCTTTGTTATTGCTGGATAGCAGTGAGCAAACCTGTCTGTTGGTGGTAGAGAAAGCAAAGACATGTGCATGTGCTCCTTTACACCTTGGTACTCTCCCCTTAACAACCAAGTGTCTCTAGAGGCTGGAAGGTTTCTGTTTTTGCCTTTTCAGTCCACTCTTTGTGACGTGGAAGACGGGGCGCGACAAGCGGCTTCGTGGCTGCATCGGGACCTTCTCAGCCATGAATCTTCACTCAGGACTCAGGGAATACACATTAACCAGGTAACTGTCAGAAATGAAACAAACCTGAAACCAGTTTCACTTCCTGAAGTTCTGTAGGGACTCAGGGTTAGTATGCTAGATTGACATAGTTCAATGTAATACACTTCACAATAAATTAAACCTGGGAAGTTATGATAGTTAGGGTGAGGTGATACATCAGGATTTAGTGGAACATCTCTGCAGCAGATGAGTTGTTGACATTTTAAGGCCAATGTCAAATCTGTCTTGCATATTAACAGTTTTGACATCTTCTGTAACATGTAATTTCTCTCTGACTGTGGTAAGTATTGGACAGCACCAGGAAGCTTGCACTGGTATTGCAGTTCAGTAGATTAGAGAGAGATGCTAATCATTTTCTTTGCAGTAGCAGAGAAACATGTTTCACAGCGGCATAGTCCAAAGGGGAATAATTGAGCATCTGACACTTTGGTTTGTATTTTCTGTTCCCTGTAGTGCACTTAAGGACAGCCGATTTCCCCCCCTGACCCGCGAGGAGCTGCCCAAACTCTTCTGCTCTGTCTCCCTCCTCACTAACTTTGAGGATGCCAGTGACTACCTGGACTGGGAGGTGAGAACAGGTGCATTTGGAACTCTGCATCACTCTTTCATTCTGTTTGGGTTCGGGTTAATACATGGTGATGTGTCTCCTTCATTACAGGGGTGCATGGGCGTAGAAGAGGCTGGGGATAGAAGAAATGGGCCTGGAAAACAAGAAGGGAGGAAGAGGATGGGCTAGAAATGTGCTTTTGGTTGGGAGGGGATCTGGATGGGAATAAAAGAAACATGAAATAGGTTTATGGATATGGCCCAATAGCAGATGGGTGCAAATACATGTGTAAGTACCTGGGAAGTATTTTGATGTTGTGAGTAGAAAGTGGAAATAAAAAGTAGTCAAGACTAAAGGAATCAATGATTTTAGGACCTTGTGTGCATGGAAGTGTGTCATTCTTGTGAGCAGAGATTTTGTCTCTCTTGCCCGACACTAGAGAGGGAAAACTGTCAGACTTCTGACAAGACTTATCTTGGAAGAAGTGGCAGGGACATGCTTTAAGGCTCGTCACGGAAGGGTGGCAGAGGTCCTTTGTGCTGCTATGAGAGAGCTACTTCTGAGACCTGCCTGGCAAGAACAGAGAGGGGGAAAGAGAATGTGCTTATCCAGGCAAAAGCCAAATTGTTCAGAGAGAGAGAGAGAGAGAGAGACACAATGTTATGGGAATGACAACTGAATCGTGGACTCAGTGCTAGCAAACACCTCTTATTTGGCTATTCATTTCCATCTATAGGTTGGTATCCATGGGATCAGAATAGAGTTCATCAATGAGAAAGGTGTCAAACGCACAGCCACGTATTTACCTGAGGTTGCTAAGGAACAAGGTGGGTTTGAGATGGCAGCCAAACATGTCAACGTGTTGTGTCACAGAATTAGGTAACTTAAATCTATGGATTTTGGGCTTGGATTGCAATGCTGTCCTCATAGCAGTGCCATGGAACCACCAGGCTTAGTCTGGATAGCTGATACCTGATACAGTTGCTGCTGGGTTTTGATCTGGGCTTTCTCTCATTGCAGAGCTGTATCTTACCATAAGAATGTTTTAGGGTTTAAGAAATAGGGATTCTCAAAGTATGGATCTTCCGGCCTCATTCAGCATTGCATCTTTCCTCTTCTATGTTTCTCACCAACTAGGATAACTGCAGGCTGCACAGCACCAACAGGAGAGTCCCCTTCCTCCTCATTCTTGCTAAAGTAGCATCCTCCAGAGGAGGGCTGGAAACAGGGCCCCTCTGGAGCACACTTCCCACTCAAATAGAGTAGCAGTCACCATGGTAACTGCTCAAAATATTGCCTCCTTTCCTCCACCTAGCAGAGTGGAGTGGTTGCATCCTCCTGGCTCTGGGGCAAAAGACTAAGGTAGGAATTTTAACTCTGATCTCTCACATAGCAGTGCACTGTGCTATCACTAGAGCATCAATCCCAATTTGTCTGTGTAAAGAGCTAAGTTTTATCTTCAAGGCTTAGGGAGCTGAACTGAAGTGGCACGTGATGAAACAGTTTGGGGTCCCTTGCAATAGAAGCAAGGCACAGACCTTTGTAAGAAAAGAGACCATATGGAAAATGGAATTACTGTTTCATAGACCAGTTCCAATATGAACTAAAAGGGGTTGGCATGTGCAGATGGCGTACATGCATCAGGCCATGTATGGCCAGTTCAACACTGGGATTTCTAAAGCTCAGAGTTTTCTGTTCAGTTGTTTGCTTTTCTAGGGGCCTTTTAATCCATCTCTTGTGTTTTTGAAACATCTTTTTATATTGAAAAATTTCCCTTGCTTCTATTTTTCAACAGACTGGGATCAGATCCAGACCATAGACTCCTTACTCAGGAAAGGTGGCTTTAAGGCTCCAATTACCAATGATTTTAGGAAAACAATTAAACTCACCAGGTAAGTTGATGTATTTGTCATCTTTCAAATTTACTTCATAGTGTGTTTGGGTAATTTAAAGTATTTGTGCTTGATGTAAGTCTTGATGCCTCTTTCAGATGAGAAGTGTAATTTGAAAGACCAAACCACAGATGCCATGTGTTAGGGCACAGAGTGCACATGGAAAGAAGTGCAGCATGTTTGGTCCATGTGGGATCAAAGTTGGCATTTTCTAAGAGAAGTGTCACTGCTTTTAGTATTACCATCTATGTGAAAGATCAGAAGCAGAACCTTTAAAAGATAAAGATACTGAAAAATCAACCTTTTTTCAGTGAACTTCCTTTTCTCAGTGTGCTCATCTGTGGATGTGGATGTAGCTATTTGTAGGTGACAGCTGTCTTCAAACCACACTCAAATTTGGCTGGTTTTCAGAATTTGCTTGCTTTTCTATACCCCCAGCTGTCTTATTGGTTTCTGCTCCCTTTATGTTAGTAAAAATTGGGACATTCTGGTTTTGTATAGAAACACTAATTTATCAGGTCGTTCCTTACCTCTGGAGAAATGAGGTGGGTGCACAGGGTTCTTTTTTTTTAACGGGAGAGGACATGATGAAGGTTTTCATTAAAATCTGGCACAACGTGGTCTTAGTGCAACTCACAACCACTGTGTGTTGTATAGTGTGCTTTAGAGAGACCTGGAAAACTCTGGTCTCTCCAAAGGAACTTCCCATTTTGTGAATTCTGATTTTACAGCATGGACTAGGTCACTTATATGCTATAATTAACCTCCCTTTAACTACCTCTCTATCTTATTTTTTCGCTAGCCTTTCAAATGCGACGATAACCAGAAAAGTAAATAATAGTGAAATACTGTATGTTTAGCCATTGTAACTGAGTCTTCTTCCAGCAAACTTCTCATGCCCGCTTTTTTCCACTGCAAGTGGATAAAAAGAATACAAACTGATCATTTGTTCCCTGTGTGCTACTTCAGGCGTCCCCTTAATTATGATCGCCTTGAGTAGGGCTCAGCTTTTGGGACACTGAAGCTAATTCAAGCTCAGATGGGTTATTCAGACTGTTGCATGAGGCAGTACCAAAGAAAGTAGTTAACGAAGTTAGTGGGTTTCTCTTGGCTGTGATGGCTGTGAGCCAAAGGGTGATCTGGGATGAATTTTGGTCAGTCCCTCCATGTCTGCTGACGTTTTTTTCCTGCCGCTGTCCCGCAGGTACCGCAGTGAGAAGGTGACAATCAGTTATGCAGAGTACATGGCCTCCCGCCAGCATTGTTTCCAGAATGGCACTCTTCATGCCCCCCCCCTCTACAATCATTACTCCTGACACGCGGCTGCATGACCAGTCCCACTCCCCAGTTGCTGCCAACGGCTACGACATCATCGGGGCAGACGCCTCCTCGTCCTGGTCCAGTTACTTCTATTACTGCACCATTTTATGATGCTAGCTTCCGTTGCCAAGTCTGCCTTCCTGCTGACCTGGGGGGAGCCTGAGAGCGTGACAGGACTTGCGGGGCCCAAGCCTTATGTCAGCCTTCCCTCTGAGCGGGGGTTCCGTTGGATTGGGGCTCCATGCCTGCAAACTGTCGTGAGGTGCACGAGACCTCTCGGAGTGAAAGTGCCGCTTCGGACTGATCCATTCCTGGGTGTTCCTGACGCGCCGGAAACTCGAGTTGTTTGTTACGGAAGCCCCCCAGATCAAGTAGGAGCATTCCCCTGGCAGCCTGGGCAACGGAGTCCAACAAAACATTTTTTAGGTTCTTTTTAATTTTTTTTTAACCTCTGGTATCTGTTGTGTACCAAGAGCTGATTGCAGTCCCCACACATCACAGGTGGACATCATGATATTGAGGAGGGTTGAACACCTGGAGAGCACCCCATCCTCAAGGACAGAAAACACTTAGAGGTGTGAAAAAATAATCCATTATTTCAATAAACCCTAGAAGGCTTTAAGGCTCAGATCCTTGGTAGGTTGGATTCTTTAGAAATCCTCTTGGTTTAGAGCTTTCTGGGCTTTCAGACAGAGCTTGAGGATGAAGCCTGCTATGGAATAGAATGCTGTCGTGCCTGTAAGAGAGCAACATGGCACATTCTGTGTTTGTGGAGGGAAAGGTACTCATGTGTCTTTTGGTCTGTTAAGACCAAGTTTTGTTTCCAAATATTTGTAGCAGATTGGATTAGGGATGGGGAGGTGTTTGCATGGCATTCACTGTAGTCATACAAGTGAGACTAGTGACTGAAATTTGTTTAATTTAAGCTAACAGTCTTGGGGACCTTCCTTATGATAGGACAGCCACTTTCTCCAGTGTGACTACTGATCTTCAGGGCAGTGAGTGTTCCAGTTCCAGTTCGTAGCAGGCCTGTGGAATAGAGCTGTGTAGTTTCACTGGCAAGATTTATCTTGCTCAGTCATTACCACATCAAGGCAGTGAGTGGGGAAACCTGCATTACCCAAAATGTGTGAAACTCATCTCCTCTCCCATGGCTGATGATAAGAAATATTCTCTTCTAAGAGGAAGTTATCTTTTGTTATTCTGCAGCATCATTGAGGGATGTCATCAACTCTAAATTATGACACTCTCTCAATGAGGTAACAACTGGATTTCAAAATATAATTCGGGGTGGCATTGCTTGGTTTGTTTTTCAATTTTCTGGAGGGTCAGTAACGATCGGGAAAGAAAATACAAGTGCACAGCAGAGTTGTGGCTGTTTGGTTGTCTGTGGTAATTGGCTGGTGTTTGAGGCCTGAAACGCTGCCCTGGCATGGCAGGGAATAGGGCTGGTGCAAAGCTAAGAGCTGCAGGCTGCTGCTCCTGGTCCTAAGGAAGCAACACACAACTGTGCAGTTTTGCTTCGTGTAACATTCTGCTGGAGGGGAGAGAGATAAGGGAGATTACTCTGGATAATGGTGCAATATTGACCCAGCTTTCCACCTGCACTGGGTCATTCTCACAAATTGCCACTTTTCCCTTGTGATATTGTTGGAAAGCAATTGGAGATGAAGGGATTGTTCATGACTTCCTGCTGCTGAGAATAAATCGGTCTTGTTACAAACCACTCCAGTTTGTAATTACTCTCCCAGGTGCCATGTAGTGATGGGGGAGGGTGGGGTCAGCTCTGGACATACCACTCACCTTTCAGCTGTCAAACAGTATGATACATAGGGCTACACTCATTACTGTTCAAGTGTTCTATGTTAGAATTTAATTTCTAAAAGGTTTTAAAAGAGCAAAAAAATGGTGCTAAAACTTCACCCCTGAGCACGCTCGGTGAGACTGGTCATGCAGGCGTTCAGTGCCAGGCTTTTCAACTATACTGTTTCTTTTTCAGATGTTTGCCCTGTTCTGTGTCTTCAACAGTGTATAGTGTTTTCCTGATTTCAATTTCTTTGACTAGGGGATGACTAAGGGGTGGGGTGGGGAGGGTTAGCTGTCATTTTTTAAAGAACAGAACTTTGGGATTGAGTGAGTTGGTTGGTTTAAGCCTGAAGTGGGACAGATGGTTTGGGACCAGGGAAGTCTACCCTCTCCCACTTCTATTTCCCCACTCGGTCTGTTTAAAAAACAAAACAAAACAAAAATGCCTCTAAATATGTACTGTGTTCTTGTCTCGTTGCAGTGAGAAGTTGGCAGATCAGAAAGGCTGGTCTGCTGCCTGAGGAACAGGCCCTCTCAGCTTTAGTCCCACAAAGGTCCAGCTACAAAATCAGTTGGAAACTGTGTCAATAGCTAAGTTAGCTCAGAGAAATGTGTGACAAGGAGAAGTGGTCTCAGGAAATAATCCCATTTCTAGATCATGACATGGCAGCTATGCATAAGGATGAAAGAGGTGAACTAGAAACAAAACATACTTTGAGTTGTCTCAAGATGGAGGCAACCAGAATCAGTGACCAGCTGATAGGAGAATTTCTCTGTGGTTGCTTGGCTGGGGACAGCAGGTTAGAGCTACTCCTGGTTTGATCTGGTTTAACATCCTTAGAAGCAAGTGCCTTTTGGTCTAGAAGGGCTTATTCTCATGACAACCACAACGGAGAAATAATCTCACTGCAATGATGAAATGTCTTTGTTTTACAGTAACTACAGGAGAATGTCTTTGATCACTGGAGTCTGTCAGTGTTGGAATGTTTTCACTGTGAGGTTCTTAATTATTTTTTTTTGTATTGTTCAACAGTCAATCTCAACTGAGGCCATTTTAGTTTGGGAAGGTTTTTTAGTCAAATACCACATATCTACAATTTATCAGAACAAAAAAAAAATCTGTAAGGAAATCTAAGAGTTCATTTTAACCTTGGCACAGAATAATTTGTTTTCATAGTACATTAACAAACCTCTGCAATCTTCACTGACTATTAGTGCTGTTTTATGTTTGTATTCTGGAAACTTCATGTTGTTTTGTTCAGGTTTTTTTGGTTAATTTATTTCCTTAAAGCAGGAGACCTTTTTTGACCTTCAGTGCAGAGATGTCAGACCAATTCTTTGTATTACACTTGGTTGCCTCCTACCTATATAATAACTTCTGAGTGTAAATAATTGAACTCTATCCTCTAATGAAGTATTGTAGAGAATAAATCATAATGGATAAAGATTATTTGTACTGTTCTCTTTATGTGGGTTCTCACACCCTTTATGGGGGGCAAGATGAAATCGTTCTCGTCTGGAAGGGTGAACAATGGATCACAGGTTTGAGTAGCAAACCTGTAAATGGCACCAAATGTTCAAAACCAGAGTGGGAACCAGAGTCTGGAAGCACAGAAATAGTCAAACAGGCTCACTAGAAGAAAGCAAGGGAAAACAGTAGGAATATTAAACTTGTTTCATTTTTAATGGTGTAGCAGTGTCTTTATATCCTGAAATAACATTTTTTTGACAATAACTTTCTATCAGTTGTCATGATGGTGAAGTATATAAAGCACATAGGTACAGAGTACTGTAAATCTGTGTGAAATTATCAAAACTGGTTTGGGGGGTTTTGTCTTCTAAAATGAGAACAGGTTGTCTGTACTTTGAGGCTGTAGTCTTCAGGTGATTTAAAAATATTATTTCAGAAGAAAGAAGTATCCATTTTCTAGAGTCTTACAATTTTAATGTTTGCTTTGGGACAGGTTTAACTGACTTGTTGAATAGTTTTGAATTATACCTCTGGTTTATGTGATTTTTTTTTCCCATACACTTTCAGGTTATTGTTAACCAGATGTATAGTGAGAGATTGTACATTTTCTGCTTGTTGCTCTTGGGAAGGGCAGCCCTGGCTGTCAGTTAACAGTCACAGGACCCCAAGGAAAACACCAACCAAACCAAGGGGGGAGGGTAGTTTTGACTTAAATGTGCCTGAGCAGCTCATTGACCTCAGTGCAACTACAAAGCAAAAACCTACTTTCAGAAAATGTGCTGCTGGTACTAATAAGGCCAGAAAGCAAATCCCCCAGGCAGTGTGAGGAGGAGTTGAGGAGGACTCTGGCTGATGTGATCTCCAGGTGTCTCCTTGTTATTTCTGCAGTTTCCCATCCCATCCACTGCTGTCATGTGCCTAGGGAAGTTACCAAGTCCATACTCTCAGCTTTAGTTATCAGGAATACAATGACTTTTTGGTATATTTTTGTGTCACATGTTTTTCTTTACTGGACTTTTTTTGTTTCCTGTTGAATCAGCCAGACATAAAATCTTTGTCTGGTGCCTTTCATCAGAGGTTCTTGGTGCCTGTTGCTTTCTGTGACCACAGGAGCGCTCACTCAGCAACTCACAGGGAGGATGAGCCAGGTAGAAGGGTGAACACAGGACTGCCACTGAAATAGGTCAATCCAGGCTAAATATAAACCAGGATAATTCTCTGGGAAACACTTTCTTCTGTTGTTACTTCTGTTTGAGATAAGAAACAAAATGAATTAGTCATTTGGGAATCACTTTTTTCAGAAACAAAATTAAAGTTTAGGATAAATTTCTACCGGATACTTCAAATGAAGAATACTTGAGCATTTTTATACTAAACACAAAACAAGAATTTTATTTTAGCTGTGACTGAGAAATGACCCTTCTTAAAGATAAAGATAAAAATTAAAACCAGAACACTTTCCCATGAGACTCAATAAATCAATATTTATACTGGCAGTACATGGAGCAGCATCATAGGAAAATTCCTAAACTGGTTTTGCTATGGTCTGGCAAAAATGACCTGTGAGTGTGTTTGATGATCACTCAGAAAACACAGAAAGCAAAGAATATTGTTATCATGTTCCTTAAAACAAGTATGTAACTCTGCCATTTGAACAATGTCCAGATTACTAAACTGGTTTTTTTTTTCCTGTAGTCAGCTAGACTGCTCTTATAATCAGATTAATTCTGGCAGAAATGATGTCTTACACAAGCAGTTGATAGTATGTCTGGATGTCACACATGGATTTAAAAACTAAACAGATCATGCAGTTTTGCACTCAGAGGCTTACTGTGACTTTATTACTGGATATTAATGAACTTTGCTCGTCTGTGTTCACTCATTATGGTTCTGGATATATAATTTTAAATTGAGTAAAAATAAAGGGAAAATTATGTGAAAACCTAAACCCAAAGAGTTACGTTCTGAGAACACAGATAAAAATTACACACATGGCACATGGTGCTCTCAGATATCTCCACCAGGATCTACTCCTGTCACACTGGCACTCCACAGAAAACACATAATTACTGTTAGAAAGGTTTAAAAAATGCTAGAAATTGACATTTCTTCTGCTGCTGGATTAGAGGGAAAGCATATTACAAAGTAGGTTCATGCTAATAATAGAATCTCCTTGTAATTAGCTCTTTCTACATTTAATTACACAGAGGTATTTAGTTGAGTGTTTTGTGAGGACTGTGTAGATGCAATTAGTTTTTACAGGGTCTGTGTTTAAACTTGCCAGAATAGGTCTGTCCAACAATTTGCTACCCAATAGCATGTCTCCAGCAAGGATCAACGCTTTTTGCCCTGGAATATGGAATATTAGAAACTCTGTTCATAATAAATTACATTTAGCCAAGTGTCCTTTTTTTGGTTTTTTTTAATCAGTTTATTTTAGGTTGTGGCCACTAAAGCTGCTGGAAAGTGTCTACAGTCACTTGAATCAAGCTCATTTCCCATTTCTGTGCATGTTTTGTCAATAAATGCTGAAACAGTGACAAAGAAAGTGCATTTTAAAAATAACAAAAGCTCAGGTACTGTTGCTGTGTTTGGTTTGTTGCAGCAGCTGAACAAGATTTCCTGTGGGGTTTATAAGTTCATTTTTTAAATTCTTAAGAAAAAAAAAAAAAAGCAGAGGAAGCAGATTTCATTCAGGAACGTTCTTGTTTAGCTCTTGAGACCTTAACCAAACACATCAGGGATAATGAACTTAATCTTTCATGATAACCTCTTTAAGTGCTCCTATAAACTCTTGCAAGAATCTTGCTTTCTCTAAATTTAGCTTTTGTATACTCAGGTAGAATGGATCCTTGGGGGGAAACTAACAGGGATATTAATACCTTAAACCTCTGTGAGCTGCCTCCTGCTCTGAGCATCATGATGTTCTCAGTTATGGGTTGTTTGAGAAGCCATCAGGATTCCAAGTGATTTCAAATGCTTCTCAGGTCAATCTGGTATGGATTTCCTTGTAAAACTAACTGAAATTGTTTAATTTGCCAGATGTTCCCCGAGCTATTTCCATTCCGTCTTCCTGAATGTCTTTCTGCTTGTACTGCTCAACAAATTATTTTCCAATCAGTTTCTCTGCTATGCTCATTATCCAGATAACAAATACTAGAAATCTATTATTTGGTCTCTTAATTTTTAATACATTCCTTTTCCCAACATGCAGGAAGCAGCTCACCTAGGCACAGATGCAGTTTATAAGAACACGAGTGGCTTCATCATAAATCCTTCAACAATCTATTTTTGCCTTTCTTTAAGGATGCAGGATGACATAGTAAGGGCTGATAAGATGATTACTTTAAGAGTCTTAGGCTGGTTAGACATTTGCATGTGAGCTCTCCAGGGACAACACTACTCCATAAGTTATTTTACTGGCAATGTTGGGAGAACTATCTTCATTTTCAGCATGTCTGTGACTTTTAGGGCTCTGTGGATCGCTTCTGGATAATCTGAAAGAGTAACCTTCCTTACAAAGTGTGTTATTTATGATATCAACACTCTTTCCTTACTGACAGACGTCGATTAATAACAGTGAGATAGACAGTTCAGGCACAGACAGTCACAGTTTTCCTGAGGTTGGGGTTTGCTGTCTGGCTGGAGGATGCTCTGGTAGCGAAACGGGGCAGTTTGTAGCTCAGTGATTTACTGTTGTGAAGATGCATCTGCTGCCTCGGTGCCCTCAGGTGCTCCTGGGCAATTGGGTGCTGTGGTGTAGGGGAGCAGCACAGCTCTGAGCTCTTTAGTTATTTCCTAAAGGACAGAGCAGAAGGAGAAGGGTTTGCTCAGGCGAAGGACAAGTGCTGTTCCCCTCAAGTGTTCCCCCCACATCCTGCTCTCGGGCCCTGGTTTGTGCCTTGCAACACTCTGGACTCCTGATCACAGCATCAGTGAGGTTGGAAAAGAGTCCGAGATGGCGGAGTCCAACCTGTGACCGGACACCACCTTGGCAACTACACCATGGCACCGAGCGCCACGTCCAGGCTCAAACCCCTCCAGGGACGGTGACTCCACCTCCTCCCTGGGCAGCCCATTCTAACGTCTAATCACCCCTTCTGTGAAGGATTTCTTCCAGATGTCCAACTTAAACCTCCCTTTGCACGGGGTCCTTCCGTCCTGTCGGTGGTTGCCTGGGAGAAGAGGCCGACCCCCACCTGGCTACAGCCTCCCGTCAGGGCCTCGTTCTGGATGTGTCACAGCTATTTGCCCTGAGTTCACACGCTCAGCGCTCTGCTTTGCCTCTCCAAAAGGACTGAATTGCTACGCGANAGAACCGGCCGCCCTCCGCTACCCTCAGGGACGGATCCTCGGTCCCTCACAAGGACAGAGCCGCCCCTCGGGGCCCGCAGCCCCTCACGGGCAGAGCCGCCCCCCCGCTCCCCTCACGGGCAGAGCCGCCCCCCCGCTCCCCTCACGGGCAGAGCCGCCCCCCCGCTCCCCTCACGGGCAGAGCCGCCCGCCCCGCTCCCCTCACGGGCAGAGCCGCCCGCCCCGCCCGTGCCGCCCTTTCCGCCGCGGGTTTCCGGCGATGGCGGCGGGCGGCAGCGACCCGCGGGCGGCGGACGTGGAGGAGGACGCCTCGCAGCTCGTGTTCCCCAAAGGTGCGGCCGGGGCCGGGCCCGGGGCCGGGGAAGGGCTGGGGGCGGTGGGGCAGCGAGCCCGGGCGGCTCCGCGGGCTGGGGCGCTGCTCATGGCCCCCGACCCTCCACCCCGGGCACGCAGCCCCGAGTGTTACAGATCAGGGCAATAAAGGATTTGTATGTGTGTTTAAGAACCTCGTGGTTGCTGGGACGTGGCAGTTCGTGTGTGGGCCGCTACGTGTGTGTACAGGACTGGAAACAAAAAATCCTCTCAGGTTACAGTGAAAAGAGGATCGGTTTCTGATGCAGCCGTTACTCTTTCACTGATGTTTCTCGACACAGGAATTATTCCCCGTGAGGGTGGGAGGCCCTGGCACAGCGTGCCCAGAGAAGCTGTGGCTGCCCCATCCCTGGGAGTGTCCGAGGCCAGGTTGGAGCACCCTGGGACAGTGGGAGGTGTTGGGGCTGGAATTGGGTGAGATTTAAGGTCCCTCCCAGCCCAAACCGTTCTGGGATTCTGTGAGTTCTGCTGCGTTTAGGAAACCAGCTCTCCAGAGACAGAGTTGGTAACTACGGACACTCTCAGTCTGCTTGTTTTTTTCAGACAACTATTTATTAAAGAAAAAAGAAAAACACGGGCACTGTGCTGTGGTTTTTTGAGTTATGAACAAAAAGGCTGTTTTTTTGTACTTTTTTAATAGTAAAATCTGTAGCCTACTCATGTTCAGCCTAAGTGAATTTACTGCTCAGTGCAAAATAAGGTCCTTTTATAGCACTGCCCTATATGTGCTTGTCTGAAACAGTGCTGATGGGCCCTGGGATGCAGCCTTTGTCCCTCCTGCTTTGAACAGCTCATCCTGCTGATGTTGGAACATGTTCTTGCTATTGGAATGCATATAGTGGTTATGGTGATGATGAATGAAACCAAAAGTGGTTCAGAAGGGGGGGGAGGGGAATCCGTTAAGATTGGTTAAAAAGGTTTTTCTGATATAAAATTTCAGTAGGTCAGTTAACGTTTCAAATAAATGAAATCTCTGTTAATAATCAACAGCATCCATGTTTACTTCAAGAAATCAGAGGCTTCTGAAGGCCACAGACATCACTTCCAAATTTGAGTATTGCCATTCTAAATATTTTTTCCAGAAAGCATTTCATGCATTACCGAGGTTCTGCCAAAAAAGGGCGAAGAAAACATGTTGCAAAACCAGGGCAAATCAGCCTGTTAGAGCTGCAAGCTCTGTGTGGTCAACACCCAGACACCTCAGATTGTCACTTGATGTGGTGTCATTTTTATCTCATTTTCAGTGCCAGGTGCTGCCCAGCCGTTGGTGAAAGGGCTCACACAACACTGTTCACTTCTTCAGTGCCCAGAGCTGAGTTTCTGTCCAAACCTTCCTTTCCATCCGTGTTCTGTCCTTCCACTGCAGAGTTTGAGACTGCAGAGACTCTGCTGAACTCGGAGGTGCACATGCTGCTGGAGCATCGGAAGCAGCAGAACGAGAGTGCAGAGGACGAGCAGGAGCTCTCAGAAGTGTTCATGAAAACCCTGAATTACACGGCGCGTTTCAGCCGCTTCAAGAACCGCGAAACCATCGCCAGCGTGCGCAGGTGAGGGGCAGGCCAGGGACAGCCTGACTGCAGAGCTGGGTCTGCAGCGTGATCTGTTCTGTAATTCTTTGTCAGGAGGCAAGGAAGTTGATCATAGTGCTTTGTCTGAGCCAAGTGAACTGCTTTGTACTCAGTATTTCAGTGACAGCTGACTGCACGACATAGGAGGATCTTCCAGACTTTGCGGAGTAATTCAGGGGAAGTGGAGTTGGCAGATGGGATTTTTTTTTTCCTCTATGCAATTTGAGTCTTTCCTCCTGAAAAAAAAAACTGACTTCAGTGCCAAAAGCAGTGTGAAAAAAGATATCCCTTTGGTTTAGTTTATGCCCTTTTATGTTTCTGTTGCATAATTTCACCAAGTTGTTGTCTTTCCTTACAGTTTGCTGCTCCAGAAAAAGCTCCATAAGTTTGAATTGGCATGTTTGGCTAACTTGTGTCCTGAGACAGCTGAGGAAGCTAAAGCTCTGATTCCTAGGTGAGCACTTAGACATTGCACAAAGGCTGCTTTGCACTTCCCTGTGATCTAAAGCCAGCTGTGGGCAGGTGCCCTCTCTTCAATCCAGCTCTGTTGATGGAGGAGCATTTGGTCTTGGTCTGTCTTCTCCTACCCATTGACCTGACAGCAAGGCACTAATTGTGCCTGTCCCTAATGCACTTCTGACAACTTTTACTGGATTAAGTGTAAAAACCTTGAATTTGGGCTCTTAGCTGGCTGTGTTTGTGATTGCTGGAGGTCTTTTTGTGTTGGAGATGAAACAGATGAAAACAGATGAGCTGTTTTGTGGATAATGTGTGGGGAAGCAGTAACTTCTTCATGTCTTCATTGGTTACCTCATGGCCTGAGACAGAGGAGGGACTGAAACACTCATCTGAATTACAGTTTCTCCTTTATTTAATGGTATATATATATCTGAAAGTTCTGGGGAGGATGGAGTTCTGTCCGGAAAAGAGGAGACCCTGCAGAGGGATTACAGTGCTCTTTGCACAGCAACGTTAGAGATGCTCCTGGTGGTCACAGATGGGTGGGTCATGGTGTGTTGAGGCTGACAGGAGGGAATGATGACTGTTGGAAATGAATCCAGAGGGAGGTTATTTCTGAAGGCTTTAATGTCTCCACATTGTTCTTACCTTGCAGCCTGGAGGGCCGGTTTGAGGATGAGGAATTACAGCAGATTCTCGATGACATTCAGACTAAACGCAGCTTCCAGTACTAAGGTTGACCCTCATCCCCTTCATCTGGACCTGGGGACTTTGCTCCTCAGCCCTCTGGACCAGTCCAGCTCCTGTCTGAGGGAGGGACACAGGGGCTTCAGTGCTGTGCAGTCCCAGGTGCACTCAGACTGGATACCAGTATGGAACAAACCAAGTGTATGTTGGCAAGGACCCCTGTATTGTGAGAGCCAAAGAATCTGAAAAACATTTTCCCAGTGGCTCAAATACTTGTTTCTTCCCCATTTTGTAAATTTTCAATGTTTCTGGTAGTTAGCAGAAATAGACACGTGATTTCATTTTTTGGGAAACTTCTAAGAGATGGAGAAGCTTATTCTTGGCTTTAGAAGGTTCAGTCATGGGCAGCATCAATTTCTGTGGTGGTTTTTTGTGTGGGGTCTTTTTATTGTTTGATTAGGACAGTGAACTGCAAAAATTCTCTTATTGTTTTGTGTAAATTAAAAGATATTTTTAATTAAAGTGTGTTTTATAAACATTAGGTACATATTATGATCGTGTTAATGAGGGCCTTTTTGATAAATAGATCCTGGAGATCTGGGGACTGTAATAGCTCAAGTACAATTTAGGACAGATCAGAGGTGTTATTAACTAACAGTGAGAGAACATTCGGCCACCATCTCCCTCTGCCAAGTGATTGAAGACACCCAGCCTACACCCCGTTACAGAAAGTTAACCAGTATTTTTTGTTAACAAAGCCGAGTGTCCACCCCTTGGACTCCTTAAGCGTTTTGCTAACTGCCCTTATTCTGAGGAGCCAAACCCTCAGTAACCTGATGCCGAGGAGGGGGTGGCCCACCCCGTGTTACCGCAGCTCAGCAGCTGCACATTTACACATTGTTGTGGTCCTTTAGTTCGGGTGAACTTAGCCAGCCCTCAAATCTTAACTTTTACCACCACTCCTGGAAGAAGGATTTTGCTGGAAGGAACGTCGGGGACAGAGAGGAGCACAGGTGTGCTAAGGCACTATTTGTGGTGATAAGCAATAGGATTTCGCTGATTTCGCAAAAGGGAGAGAAATACATTATTTCAGGTTTTCCTGGAAATGTAATGTTGCTGCTGTGCTGATTTGTGACAACTGTCTGGGCTGCCTCACCTGGAGCAGGTTACCTGAAATAGCTGTGCATCCCCTGCAAGCCAGTAAACCAGTCGTGCCTCTCTAACCAACCACAGCAATCTTAACTAGCTCAAGATAGTTATGGCTAAAGGACACAGAGAACAGCGGGGCTGTGGATCTTGTAAAGCTCAGTGTCCCCTTTCATACAGGGTATGCTTTCCAGTAGCTGCTCGCACTGAACTCGGTTTGCCCTGTTTCTGTTCAAGGAGCTTTAAGACATTTTCGTATCTCAAACACACAGACAGATCAAAGATAACTCCTTCAGGGGAAAGGAGCCGTTCTTCACCTCTTTACCTACACTCCTGGATAAAAAAAGGTAGTAACTGGGAGGCAGCTACACGTTGATGCCTCTGTAAGCAGCCCCAGGGTGTGTAACGTGCCCTGATCTGCAGAGGATCCCGGAGGGCTGCACTGTCCTTCACCAAGAGATCCTTATGAGCTGTAACGCGAGTTCGATTGTGGTGTTTGGAAGCCCAGAAATGGAGACAGAGAATCACAGAGTCACGGAGGTTGGAAAAGGCCTCCGAGACCCTCGAGCCCAAGCTGTGCCCGACCCGCGCCTCGTCCCCCAGCCCGGAGCACCGAGTGCCACGTCCAGCGCTCCTTGGACACCTCCAGGGATCGCGACTCTGCCGCCGCCCTGGGCAGCCGCTCCCAAAGGTGCCTGCGGGGCAGAGCGGGGCGTCAGTCAGTCAGTCAGGGGGGCAGTCAGTCAGTCAGGCAGGGGGGCCGGCAGTCAGTCAGTCAGAGGGGCAGTCAGTCAGGGGGTCAGTCAGTCAGGGGAGCAGTCAGTCAGTCGGTTGGTCAGTCAGTCAGTCAGTCAGTCAGGCAGGCAGTCAGGCAGGCAGTCAGTCGGTCGGTCGGTCGGTCAGTCAGTCAGTCAGTCAGGGGGGCA
>VXBA01005309.1:1041149-1108244 GCA_013399895.1 Serilophus lunatus
CGCCGCCGCTCTCTCACCTGCCTCTTTCTGCCTTTCCGATTTTTTTTTTTAGTGTTGTTCTTCCCTCCGCCTCGTGTGTGGGCGGAGGTCGGGTGTGTGGCTGTTTGTCGATAGGGCCGGGGCAGCCCTGGACATCACGGCCCCTGTGAGATATAACACTTTCTGTTTCTGTGGCCCTGCACAAGGGGAACCCTCTGGGTTAAGTGGAACAAACCACAAGCTGTCAGTATTTAATGTTCTGGGTGCCAAGTGAGACGTTGGCGTTTGCCACTGAAGAGTGGTCTCAGTGCTTTGGTAGAAACACGAGCAGGCAGTTTGTCCGTGTCACATCCTCGGTTTTCTTCCGTGTTCAGAGCGCCGTTGGCCACGTTTGCTGCTGTACGATGTTCCTCGCAACGTAACGAGACAAGCGCCAGGCCCTCGGGGGGCGGAGGGGTTTGGTGGCCTCGTGGTGTCACCTCCCACTGACAGACTCAAGCCTCGGGGACCTGTTAAACTTGAGAAAACAGTGTTTTGCCCCCAGAAAGAGCTCGTCAAGCCTCCTGCCTTTTAAGGGGTGGATGTTGCTGGACTTTTGCTGGCTTAACTTGTTAGGAGTGGGTAGATGTATGGCCTAAAATGCAGGACTCGGAGATATTTGCCTTCCGTTGAGCACATGCTTGGCAGAGCTGTCCCAGGTAAGTAGTTCTGTGCTCGGCAAGGCATATCTTCACTTGCAGTTTGTGGGTCCTATTTGGGCATCTGTTTTCCCTTGTACAAACAGTCCCTCATCCTTGTCCTTGTAGCAAATGTTTATTTTTTTATGCTTTTCTTAACTCAAACTGTTCTTCCTTTAAGAACATGATGTGCCAGGGAGTTTATAATATGCAAACCTTGTTGTGCCAAAATACTTTCAGGCTCCCTTCTCCTGAATTCCTTGCTGTGTAAACTGACTTTTCCTTCTCTGGTTTGCTGCAATATTCTGCCATTCTCTTCCTCTGGGAGCGTAAAACCATCTCATGTGTTCCAAAAGCTGTGTCTTCACATCTCCTTCAGGTGTGCTGGGGGGGCTCTGGTGGGGAGATCTGTAAACAAACGAAAATATTGAAAGACAGGGGAAAAACCCCTTTGAGCTGCAGAGAATGTCAGACATGAGCAGCTAATGAGCGTTTAACACTCTACTCACCCCTAAACCTCTTACCTTGGAGGTCACTGCACTCCCAGTCTTTGCCTGTTGCCTGAAGGGTTCTCCCTCCCCTGAGTCCAGCAGCAGTGACATTGGACTGTCCAGGCTGTTGGAATTGAACAGTTCTCATCAGTTTTGTATTTACTGTTATCAGCACAGGGGAAAAAAACCCCCAGTAATCCTGATTTGTGCTTGTGGTAGAGGTACTGGGAGTGCCTTCTTTTGCCTTGGTCTGAGCAGGGGGTGAGACTCTTGTGTTCTGTTCCCCTCCTGAGCAGATGTCCAGGTCTTCTGACTCACCTGAAAAAAATCAATCAAAAATGAAAATTTGTTCTCTGTTGGCTCTATTTTTATTGCTGGTATCACTTTGTTATTGAAAGTTTTGTACCAGGTGACAATACTGGCTGTGCTGCTTGGTGCAGCCAGTGGAGGGGTGTGAGGGAGGAGTGAAGCTGGACATTACTAGAGCCTGGTGGTGGGGAGGGGTCTTTCAAAGGATTAAAACCTTAAAATAACCTTGGGCTTTGCTTCTCATCATAGAGAATCTCTGAAAGTAAGAGTGTAGAGGTAGGTTTTGATAGTTAATGGTCTTGGGGATGTATTTTGGTATTAATTTCACTACAGTTCGGGGCATCCCTGTTTTCTAAATGTGCTGAACTTCCCAGCAATCTGTCCTGGGTCACTAGGATTTAAAAATGCTCCTCAGCATTTCCCAGACTGTTCCTTCTGGTTTAACCAGCTCTCCAGGTCCCTGCTGAGTGAACCAATCCTGTTGGGAAACCTGCCCTGGGCTGAGAGGTGCCAGGAGAGCAGGTGAGCTGTGCTGGCAGGGCAGTGAGAGCACAGTGGGGCTGCACTTCCTCGGTGCTTCCAGGGGTCGTGGGCACCTTCTGTGGTGTAAGGAGGGGACACTGGAGACCAAGGTGTTTCATGCTTTGAAGGGGAGAAAACTGACCCTGCTCCTGTTTCACCTCTGCACCAGATTGTGCAATAGGAGTGTGAGTCTGTATAGCAAGGATGGCCTTGATAAACAGATCCCAGTTTATCTGGGAAACCATGGACCTGGCTTTTCTTCATTTAAGGGGAAAATATGTTAACCTGAACTCTATTCATTGATACCTGGCTGAACAGGAAGAGTAAGTGCCAGCTTCCATCATAATGGATAACACTTAATGCCAAAACCCCATGTAAATATACTCTAAGGATTGAAAAAGGTACCAAGTCTAAACATAATGAATTGTGCTGGGTGAGTTGCACTGGAGTCTTACCAGGGTGGGGTGTTCTGTTGAAAAGTTTCACTGCTTGTGGCTTTTAGCACAGTTCTTGCTCTGTGGTATTGAACTTCAATGTTGACCAGCCCTCATAAAGGCTGTGTTGTACACAAGTGTTGTTTCAATTACATTAGGTAATTAAGCAGTTTTTCATATTGTTCAGGCACAAAGGAAACCATCTCTTCCTCTCTGGGACTTACACAGTGCATCAAGTAACCCTGCTGGTAAATCTGAACACTTCCAATTTTCTGATTACTGTCAGTCGATTTTGATATGAACAACAATATCATGCTGGTCATGAGCACATTAGTGCTGTTTAATTATTCTTCAGTATAATGGAGTGTGCTGGTAATAAATTCTGTTGACTTTTAAAGCTTTGAAAATATCAGTGTAGTTGTAAATTTTATTTAACCTGGAACTTCTAGTCCTTTTGAAGAACTGAAATGATGGTATTCTGCCTGACTTGTGTTGGTAGCAGAGCTGATCCAGTGGAGGGGGAGCCTTTCCCTGAGCCAAGGGGTATGGTTGGTTTGTGTGGCTCTGGAGCCAGTGAGGGAGGTGATGGCAGTGCCTGTCTCTGCCTGGGGCTGCACTGGGGCACTGTGACCGTGTTGTGGTTCCAAGTTGGGACGGCAGGTGGGGGAGAGCTCTCCAAAATACATCCCTCAAACTGTGGCCATGGTGACAGGACCAGGTGTCAAACCAAGGCAGGTGGTCTCTGAGCCTGGAGCTGAGGCAGCTCTGAGTCTCTCCCCTGTGAATGCCAAACCATGAGAGTCCCTGAGCTGAGCAGGGTGGCAGGAGAGGCCAACAGCAGCTTTGCCACTAGAATATAGATTTGTTTGCACTGATCAGGTCTCCATCTGCAGGTTTAGTGCTGTGCACCCTTGCAGCCGTGGCAGGGCCAAGGGGTGACTTGCCCTGATTCTGATCCTTTGCTGTTCCTCCTGGGCAGTGGGGTCATTCCTGGAACTCCACAGGCAGTGGCCTGGGTTTTGGCCAATGCCAGCAAAAAGGGTCTCTGAACACAGAGCAGTTTGTTAGGGGCACAGATGGTCGTGGAGGAGGGGTCCTGTAGGACTGGAACACACAGCTGGGGACAGGCCAGGACTCCTTTCTTGATCTCAGCACTTTTAGGTTGGTCCAGGTCATCCCAGCAATTCTCTGCACTCTTCTCACAGTGCTGGAGTTCCCTCAGTAGCTCCTGTTGTGCTGAAATGATGTGACCACAATGAGCAGTTGTGGTTCCTGCTCTTGTCATCCTTCCCCCATCCCAGACAAAATTGCCCCTTCACTTTGAAAACACGTTTCCTGTTCTTGGGGCGTGTTTGTAAGCAAACCATTACAGCTTTTTGAGATGCTGAAACCTGTGAGGGTATCACAGGAGAAGTGCATTGAATTGGGAGGAGGGGGAGTGCAGGTGAGTGTCAGTATAGTGTGTTCATTCCACAACATTTACCCTCAGTTAGGGAGTTTGGAGTTCAGTCAGCAAACCGTATTTTGGAACATTTTTCTGTGGATGCAAATATTTTGGTGTGCTCAGCAGATATAAGCATTATAAATAAAGTAACTATTCCTTGTAATATCTTTTATAGTCTCTTGACTACAGGAAGCCACAGCTTCTGTGCAGTAAGATGAAAATTCTGCCCTAGAACTGGTGATGGAGATGCTACTTCTGCCAGAAAAAATTGCTGCTATTCTCAAGGCGGGCAGTACAAAGTAGGAAAGAAATGCCAAGGGATTTTAGACTTTTGGGGAACTCCATCTTTCAAAACTAAAGCTCTCTGGTGGCCTTTCTCCTGAATTGTCATTCCCGTGGGGAAGTTTGACAGCACTGAACCCTTGCTCCTTGCAAGGCTTTGCATGAGTTTGTTGTGAGCTTGAATTCCCTTTACTGGGAAATGTCTTGATACAGGAGATGGTCACCAGCCTTTATTGAACTGCAGTAAATGTGAAAGCAAAGGCTGTTTACTAATGAACTTTAATGTGCTCTTTGAGCACACATCTTATCTTCATAGCCACGTACAGGCACTTGCATGGCTTGGAAACACATTCCTAGAAAAGCTTGCTCTGTGATTCCAGTTAAAAGAAAATGATTCCTAATTAATTTTCGGTTGTACAAGTTATTTATACATCACTCCTCAGTTTAGAAAGTGTTCTGGTATTGAAAGTTTCTTTATATAGAAAAAAATGGTGAAGTTGGCTGTGTTTAAAAATAGGTGTTTCTGACAAAATGCTCAAGTGGTTTTACATAAACTTTTAATTGCTGAGAGCTTCGAACTACAATAACCAGCACAGTTGGGTTTTTCCCATTGGAGTAAACACTTTCTGGCCTAACCAGTAGCAAACAGGGGCTGTGCCCTGATCTTCCACATGGAACTGTGGCAAAAGAATAATTCACATCTATGCCAGAATTTAAGTCTTACCTGAAGCAGATGGTGAGAAGCTACACTTTCAAATTGTCTTCATCCACATTAACTAGAGTGAGAACTTGATTTAATAAAAGTACTTTCGAATTGTTGTTTTCTTTCACTGTTTCCTTTATTTAAGGGGTATTTGTTTGATGGGATTTGTGGGTTTTTTAAACTCCTTGAATTCAGCAGTAAGTCAAAAATAGGGAACATGGTAATGTGAGTCTGGTTTGAATCTCATTCCTCAGGCTTGTTTGTTTACCAGCATTGTGTGAAAAGGTTTGAATTGTTCTCTGCAATTCCACTACTCTTGATTAAGGTGTCTCTTCATTGGCCAAATTTAGGTATAGCAGCTGTAGGTGATAACTTGCATATTTTGCTGTAAACACAGTTGCCAATTTAACAGCTAAAAAACCTTAAGTTTTGGGTTGGGGTGAATAACAAACGAATTTCTATCAGTTAAATCTCAGTATGTGCATCTACTACATCTTTTTATCAAAATGGAATAAAAAAACCCTGAAAAAAATCTCCTTGGATATTGCTCAGAAAATACTGTAGAGTAATATGTTATAGGGCATTTATTCTGCGGTGTGGCTGTACAACTGTTTACTGTTTTCTTATGTTGAACACATGAAGTGTGTAAATAACTTTGACATATCCAGAAAATGGGGGCTCTGTTGCACAAAGCCTCCACTCCTGGATGTGAATTTGGATGAATGGATTCTGCCATTGAAATATGCAGTGAAATAAACAGTTCTTTTGTCTTGAAATTCTATTGAGGTATCAAATCTCTTTTTGAAGAGAAACAGAAAAATAATCTTTGCAATACGGTTAATAACTCCTGACAAACATTGCTTTTAGTTGTGGGTTATTTCTTTGACCTCCTCACACTTCTCACCATGTAAAGCACAGTTACCCTCCCCCTCCTGCCCCTTCCAGACTTTTAGTTATGGAAACTTAAGGCTCTTGTGCTTTCATTTGGCCCAGGAGCTGCTCTGGCCAAGAGCCTGAGTTTGTCAGAGCCTGGTCTGAGTCACACTGAGGGGAGAGGGGCCGAGAGGGAGCAGGGACCTGCAGTTGGGATTTCCTGAGTTCTTTTGATGTTTGCAACTTCTTTTCTATGTAAAACCAAATGTTGCAAGAGCTCTGGTTATGTTTGTTAAGCATTCGATGAGGGAAGGTTGTGGAAGGTGAATCTTTGTAACAAGTTACAACTAATGATTCCCGAGTTTTCCTAGAAAGACTTTGATGTCTGTCAGCATTGGGTTGGCAGCTCTCAGGGTTTCAGCTACTCACCTGTGTTTGCTGTATTGAAATGCATGTTGTCATGGCATGTTGTGTGATTGAAAAGTTTCGTTTCCTGACAAAGTAGCAGCTCCAAGGTAAGGCAGCATCAGCATTGACTTGAGCATGAAAAGCCAGCTGGATGCACTCGGGGAGCTCCAGGAATTGCTGTGACAGTGGCTCTCAGCAGTGAAAGGCAGTCTGGGTTGTCATCTGAATGCTGGACTTGACAAATCCTAAGCAGGAGTTGACATAAAGTGATGTATGGGTGGATTAGAGGGAGGAAGAATGTTTTGTTTTTTAAAAATTTTGTGAGTAAACTTCACTGATTTGTTAACATGGTGTTGACTTAATGATGAAATCATGGCAGCAAAGCCCAAAATCCTGGCTGTTTTCTCGGGTTTAGGTGCATTCTGCCACACATCTTCTGGCTGCATTTGGTTGCTTCCACGTTCGTTTTGAAGTACAGCTCAGGAAGTTGTGGTGCAACTTGCTTTGTGTGTGTGGTGCAGAAAGGGAGTGATTCCAGGCTCGTGAAAGCAATTTTCTCTCCTGTGCCCAGAGGGGTAAAGCAGGTGTGGAGTCCCGGAAACTGAAGTATTTTGACTTTATGATGGTCTTCTGTAAATGTGTCTGCTTTGGGATGAGTCAAGGACAAGATAAGGAACGTTTGTGATTTGATTATTAGGTGTTTGTTGAGTGCTAGAAATACCCAATTGAAGGGAATGTTAAATGTCTGTGTGACTGTTAAAGCTTCTCCCCCAGGTTCTGTAACCCGAGATTTCCAGCCTGGCTGTTTGCAGGGTTTCCCTGCCAGCCCCTGGGATTTTAGGTACCATTGGTCTGTGGGCTTGCTCTGCTCTTCCAGAGGTTCTGAGCGTCGTGTTTGTGCGTGAACCTTCCAAGGTTTTTGTCAGTCCGGTGTCAGCACTGCTCTTGTGCAGAGAACAAAATCTTTGAACCCAGAATTGCAGCAACAGAATCACCTTTGTCATGTTCCGTGTTCTGTCCTTCCAGACTCCACACAGTGTGACTGTGTGTGAGTTGTGAAGGGACAGAACCGAAGTTAAAGGGGGAAAAAGGGCTTCTGCATGTTTAGGGTTTTGATCATGCCAGCGTCGTGGGGTTTGGACTGTGCATTAAACAAAAATCTTGGGCATATTTCTAAATAAGAACAGATCTATGAACCTTTTGGGCAGAGCAGTTACTTTTGACTTAGCCAAGGATTAATTTAAATATGTGTTTCTGTGGTTTTATCGAAGAATTAGGAGATTTCATTTTATTTTTTCACATTTTCTATTGGAACAGAATGACTGGAGTGGGGAAAGCTGCTAAATCCCCCCTGATCTGCGTGGTCAGAATTTAGCCCCCATTCCTTAGGCAAGCTTTGCTCACAGATAGAACACAACAGATGCAGTTGTGTATCAGCAGCACAGCAGTGGAACCCTTGGAAAATGTGCTGCTGCAGAGCAGGAATGTTGTGTAATAGTGTTGTATAACACAGGTCAGGCTGTTTGCCTTTTGGATTTGGTGTGTTGTGCACCTCCAGCACTTGGGGGTGGTTAAGGAGTCTCTCAAATAGTAAGAATGGCCTTGGGTTTAAGTCTAAGCTGTACTCATATCTGCATTCTTACAGAAAATCTTGTGGGATCTGCATAGAAAAATGCACAAAAACGTGTGCTGCTGCTGTGCCTTATGTAATCCTAAAGTGGAATAAGACTTCTAAATATTCAGTCAAGAATCTTAAGTAATTTTTTTCATTATTGCACCTAAAAACTAGGTTTATATTCCTGTCTAATACACCAGTTTTCTTTCATAATTAGTGGGAGAGATACCATCTTTTAGATGTAGCACTAATTCTGATGAAACAACTTAATCTGTCTCATCTATGTTAAAAAAAAAAACAAATGTAATAAGAAAAGTACTGAAAAGTATTTGAAATTTTTGGAAGCCTCAGAAAGATGTAGAATTTTTAGACTTTAGGTCATCTTGTTTTGTAAATCTGATTAAATGTTTTTCCAGTACAGTGGGAAATTGGAACACAAAGCAGTTCAAGGAATTGATCAAATTAACGTATTCTTCACTAGAGCTACAATTTGGCATCGTTTTTTCTTTTTCCTGTTTTTTTTCCTGTGTTTTTATCCAATATGTTGCGAAGGAATAGTATGAACAATCTCTTCAGAAAAATCATGACCTCTGCAAAGAGCAGAAGCAGAGTCTCGTCTGCTGTGAGAGATTCAGCCCCCCGAGGAGAGGCAGGGACCGAGCTCTGCTCTGTGGGGAGCAGGGCCAGGAGCAGGGACTGGCTGGAGTCGTGTCAGGGTGGGTCTCAGGAAAAGGCTGGGGACTGCCCAGGCTCCCCAGGGCAGTGGGCACAGCCCCGAGGCTGGGACACAGGGGAGGGACTCTTGGGGATGGGCCTGTGCAGAGCTGAGGGTTGGCCTGGATGATCCCTGGGGGGTCCCTTCCAGCTCAGCTCATCCCGGGACTGATGAATTCGTTGGCAGTTTGGGCAGATTCCTTCTGGAAATGTGGTGGGAGCTGAAGTGCTGCCAATGCTGGTGTTACAGTGGTTGTGGTGATGTGATTTCTGATGCTCCTGCAGTGCTCCTGCTCCATTCCTGTCAGGGAGTGAAACAAGAAACACCGGTTGAAAACTCATCTTGTGCTCAGGTTCATTTCCTGTCTAAAAGGGGAACTATTTTGGGACTATGTAATTTAGGTTAAAATATTTGGAACACAATTTAAGGAAGACTCCCTTTTTTTGTGTAACCCACTGTCTGGTGATTTTATACTTTCAAGAACTGTCTGTCCCTCTTCTCAGTCCTTGAGCAGGGTGAGTGGCTGGCTCTGTTCTGTAACAGAGAAATGGTTTGTGTACATCCGTGTTTGTCCTGTTTTTCTTTGCTAAAATATGAAAAAGTTCCTGAAGATGACAGAAATCTGAACATTTATGTCTGGAATATCTGCTTTCACATAATCCTTTTACACTTGGGAAGAGGTTTGACTCCCAGGAAAAGAAAAAGAAAAACTGGATGATGAGACCAAGGAAGAGCTTTCCTCAGGAAAGGGAGGCTGTGGAAGGATCCAGGACTGGTCTTCAGAGCAGAGATGCACATTCTTCCAAGGACAAATGAAAGAAGCATCTTTTGGAACTAAGTGTTGATACTCTGTAAAAGACAGAATGGAATGACATTGAATTGTATTTTCTGTGAACCCTTTTCAGAACAGGTGTCCATTCAGATATGCTTATGGGTTCCTGAAAACACACATTTAAAAATGCAGAGGTGTGTTTTCTCAGAGATGACTATTGAAAGTAGGTCTCTGGAGTTTCTTCTAGTAGCATCTTTAAAATCAAACAGTATCTGTGCCCTGTAGGTGTAAAGGTGTTTGTCTGGTCAAAGAACGATGGCAGCTGCTGCTGCTGATTATTGAGGAATAAACTTGTTAAGCTGCCTTTGTATTGTGGTTTTCTTACCTTACAGTGATGCCACTTTTTACTACAAAAGGTGTTTCAGGGCCTTCATGTACTTTGTAAAACCGTCTAATGTGTGTTTAACCAAGCAGTGTACAGACACTCAGGGAATGTTTAGCACTCGTTTTGCTGCTTTAGCATTTCAAGGCAACTTGAGCTTAATGTGTTTAGTGGCTAGTCTGGGGTCTGCAAAGTGCCTGTTTGAACTCTACAGAACAACCTTCTGTGCTACCCTTTGGAAACAAACTTTCCTTTTGATGTCTTGAGGTTATTGCTCTCTGTGTTCCACCCAAGTCCCTTTCCCTGCAATTCAAAATAACTCTTAAATAAACAAGGACACTCTAGTTACCAGTTACTGCACGTCATTAATGGTGAGCTTTACTTTCGGCGTAAATATGAAATATGTTGAGATTATACGTGAATCAGGTTTTTTTCTTGGAACTGCCTGTAAGTAGTGACATATTTAATACAAGCCATGGCTTTCTTTCTCTAAGCTTTACCAGTTTGGTGGTTTTACTTTGAGTAGCCT
The DNA here is from genome assembly GCA_013399895.1 of Serilophus lunatus. Classification (NCBI taxonomy): domain Eukaryota; kingdom Metazoa; phylum Chordata; class Aves; order Passeriformes; family Eurylaimidae; genus Serilophus; species Serilophus lunatus. Next base: position 1,051,285 of record VXBA01005309.1, read on the forward strand.
AATGTGTTTTATTTTGATTTAGTGAAGTTACTTGTGAATTGCTCTGGTTACATGGTTAAAGTTGAAGTCTGTCAATTTTGAAAACTTAATTGTGATACTAAGTGAAAAACTACATCCAAAATAAGATGATAAAGTAACAGTGCTACTCCATTAAATGCCGGTGTCACCGTGGGAGCCTTATTTGACTGCATGAATTAAGTAGTAACCATTTTCTGTAGTGGATTAATACGTTCTGTGACTTTTTGCTTGTTTTAAAAAGCAAAGAAACTCGTCAGATCCATCTGCCTTGACCAAATGCTGCCCTGGCTGTGGGGTCATGGTCAGGTTTTTTCATTTTTAACTGTTCTTCAGCAATGTCCCTCTTATTACCCCAAGGCATTGGTGAACCTGCCATCATCCTCCTGGCACGACTGGGAAGGAGTGGGAGGCTGACCCTGTTGGTTCTTGTGTAGTTCTTGACAATTAAAGAACAAGAATGGACATTCTGGTGCTCTCACAAGCTCCTTGAATTCCCCTTTCTTCTGCCTAATTCTCCCTGAAACAAATGACTTTAAATTTAGTTTTCTTTTGCCTGGGTCTGTTTTGCACGTTTCTCATTCACTCTTTCTCAAATGACATTGCTTCTCAGTGGTTTTGCTTCTCTAGGTTCTCCCACTCCTACTGTGTGTTTCTTTCAACTTGTGGTTGGGATTATTTTTGTCCATCTGGTGCTAATCCTGCTTTTGGTTTCATTCAGATGGGCTTTCATTTCTTCCCCATTTTGACAGAATTTTCCAGGCTTTCTTTTGTCATCTTGGCTGAGAGCAGGCCCAGTTCCTTGACTCCCAGTGTCACTGAGTGGCCCTGTCTTTGCTCAGTGAATTAATTGTGAGTTCTCTGTATATCCCCAAGTACATTTAAGCCTCAAGATGTGTCAGCTTTGCAAGGGTTATTTGAGGGGGCAGAAATGAGGAAATTCACAAGGATGTGTGGGAAAATAGTGTTCAAAAATTAAGTTTCCAGTTCAACTTGTGATAAGGGTATAATGAACTAGAGGAAAATAGCAATTAGTTGTCAATATTACTATCCAGAAACAATAAGAGCTGGCCTGTGCCTAATGTTGGAAAAAATCTTGCTGTTATCTCTAATTGTGTACAATAAGGAAAAAATTGGTTCTTCCATTTAAATCCCTGTTGATGGCATCTAAAACCAAAGTTTGGTACTTTGCTTAAAATAGGAAATTGGATGTTACTCCACTGGGTTCCACAGATTATGTACATGGTACCTGCAAACATGACATGAGGATGTCGGGTGGATAAAAGCCTCTTATCTGAGGCGTTTAGAAGAAAATGGTTCTGGGTAAACGAAACCTTTTGCAGAGTTTGTAACTGCAGCTAAAAGGTTTTCTCTGACAGAGGCAGGGATCTCAAAAGCTGGAGAAACAGAATATAAAGGCTTCGTTTTGCTCATCCTGTGTCATCTCCCTCGTCCTGTTGTAGTTTGGTGTCACTTGTCACAGTTGTGAATGTGGGAGGGGCTGTGGGCAGGAGGAGCTGTAATGAACGTGTTTATGCCTTTGTCACGTTCGAAACTGTAATTTTTGCTGCTGTGAACTGGGTGTGAAGTGAGTGTTGTTTAGACACTGATGGGACACACCTGGAACTGCTGCCACCCAGACTGACCCACCTCAATAGCCAGCGCTTTATTTAGCGAGGAGAGGAATGCAGGAACTTTCTTCGGGAGATTTTGTTTCCTGGAACATAAATAAAAAGGGTTGACTTGTTGCTTTGCAGTATTTCCATAAAGGGGATTTTTATCTAGTGTTTTTTGCAAATAAAGTGTTTTTGGAAGGTCCAGCGTTTATCGTTGTCTACATTCTTAGTCTCAGTTCTTGAAATTTATTTTTTGCACTGTCTGTGAGAGAGAGCAGATGTTGGATTTGAAAACATATCTTTTTCCTTGTGTTTTAGAGAAATGATTGGTATAAGGGAGTGTCTATCTTCAGACCTGGGAGAGAGCAGTAGTGGAAATTTTACCTGGGTTTTCTTGTGATGATTTGTTTCCCTTGGATTTGTGTTTATGTGTTTAATGCCACCTCGTTCTGTTTGTTTGGAGAAGCTGATTTCTCTTTCTTGATGATAAACCCCCTATTCCCCTTTTAACTTTATCTTTTAGATTTAACACCTGGAACCTTTGTGTACAAGAGTGTGGTGCCTTCTGCCAGGCTGTAAGAGAATCCCAGGGAGTGGGTGGGGGGACTTGACATAAATCCTGCACGAGAAAGTTTGGATCCCTTTTTCTTGCTCCAGCCAAGCTTCCTGTAGTCCCTGTGTGTTCCTGGGTGTCTGGAGGCAGATGGGATCTGATCAGACACTGCTATTGGGCAGGTGCCAGATGAAGGTTTATTTTTACAAAGCTGGCCTCCCTCTTCTTGCCCTCTCTCCCTTTACCATCTAATTCGATGCTGTGTCTGCCCAAGGTGTTCCATTTCCTTCCCTCATTTAAGGAAACCTGCTGATTGAGCTTGGGCCCGTTTATCTTGAATAGAGAACAGTTGCAATGCCAAGAAACCTCCCAAACTAATGTGGTTTTCCCCTTGTCCGTGGAAGTTTTGTGTAGCAAGCAGCCAGGTTTGGAGGTGTTTGGTTTATAGCTGCTTTGTCACACTTTGTTAGGAACTACAAACTTCTTTCCACTCCTAAGTTGGCAAAGCTAATTCCTGCCTTGTGCCCAACAAACTGCCTGATGCTGAAAGGGCTTCACTGCTGTTAAACCCTCTCTTGTGTTTAGCAGCTATAGCTTTATTTGGCTATTTAAAAAATGGAAATGTTTTTCAACTGTTGGGGTCAAAAAAGTGAGGTAAAATTTTAAAACTGGCAGTGAAACAACTTTCCAACTGTCTCAAATTGAGGATGTGAGTATTTTAACTAATTAGAAAAGTACATTCATGAATTTACATGCTATTTTATTTCCTTTCTTTTTATTAAATGCACTTTGCTTTGTGTAGACACTTAAGCCTTTGTGCAAAGGAGAATATCTTGGCCTTTCTGCATTCTCTTGGTGACAGTGTCAGTTTATTTCGATTTGGAGTGTTTTTCAAACTGACTGGAGAATGTGGGGGAGAACAGATTCAAAATGAAGTTTGTTTTCATTGCTTCATTGTGTCACTCCTTAGTCTGACATTAGTACATTCTTTAAAGAATGTGTATATTGTGGTTTTCAGCCCTGAAAGAATTTCACAGACTGAAAAATTAGAGTTTACACTTGTTTCTCTCCTTCAGAAAAATGCTGAATATTGAATTTTTTTTCTTGTTCCTCTGTCTTTTGCATTCTCAGCAAGTCTTGTTGTGGAGTCAGGGACGTTGAATTACATGTATCAAACCTTGATAAAGGTATAATTCATTTGTTTTGCAGTAGTGGAATTTAAAGTATACCAACAGGTAGAATGCGATCTGTGCTCCCTTTACAAGAAGTTATGTAAAGGGAATGTAATTTTATTTTTAGGTCCTAAAATAATACCTGGAGTCAGTCCATGAAAACTTTTTGCCTCGTCAATAGTTAAATTAATTTGTAACTAACGTGCTGTTTCCTGTTTTTTCTCTTGAATCTGCAATACCCTCTGCTGGAGGCCCTTGCCATTTGTTGCATTTATTTATACTGTTTTATTGAGCACATTTGTGTCCTTACCACGTGCTGACCCATGTGTTCCTCTCTGCAGCCTTCCCACAGCAGGGGAGCCATGGCCACGGAAATCGGGTCCCCGCCGCGGTTCTTCCACATGCCCCGCTTCCAGCACCAGGCACCCAGGCAGCTCTTCTACAAGAGGCCTGACTTTGCCCAGCAGCAGGCCATGCAGCAGCTCACCTTCGATGGCAAGCGCATGAGGAAGGCTGTCAACAGGAAAACCATAGACTACAACCCCTCTGTGATCAAATACCTGGAGGTTGGTGAATCAGTTTTCTGATTTTTGTCTGAAAACAGCTTTTCTGCTTCCTGAAATTGGGCTTGTCCGTGTGCATAAAGCAGTCTGGGGTACTGAAATGACAAATGCTTGTAAATTTGGTATATTGTGGATAAAAAGGGGAGGTGGGTTTGTTGGTAATAAAGCTGCAGGTACAGCTGATTTTACATTCTGTCTGGGAATTAAAGTTGGAGTGCAATTGAGTGTCATGTGTGGTGTTCTGACCTTTCAGTGATCATAAAACCTATTTACAAACAATGCAGGTTTTTTTTTTGTTTGTTTTAAAATAGAAATTTCCCAAAATGGAAGAAACAAGGGCACTGAAAAATGTTTCCTCATCATTTTACTAAATAGCACTTCAGCTTGCACTGTGGTCTCTGAAAGTCCCTTTCTGTACAATTAATAAATGCAGAAAAACTTAAATGAAGTTTTTGTTGAAGAAATGTTTCTGTAAGTTGCTTATTTAGCTCTCTTGATGGGGTGACAGTAATGTTTTAAAAAAATAAAATTTTCTGATGCAAGACTTACTCCACAAGTACTGGATATTAGCTTAGAAGCAACAATGAAATCTGAAAATACTGGAATTGTTGCAGCTGCAACAGTAATATTGCAAAACCATAATGAAATCAATTCCATCTGCTATGGCCAGTGCATGTAGTAGCTTGGAATTGTTAACAATTGAAAGGTTTTCTTAAAAACTTTATCTGTTATCTTCTAAGATCTGTTTGAACATCAAACAATTTAAACATATTCTTATGTTTTAGAAATTAGATTCTATTAGTAGGGGACTAGTCAAAAAAAGAAGTTTGGGACCTTTTTGCTGTGGCAGAAATAAGCACCCCCAAAATTCTGTTTATTAAAGCAATAATGGCAAACAAACAAAATAATCAGATCTCGGTCTCGGAAACTTACACAAAATTAAGATATACCAGAATTCCATTTCAGTCCTGGCTTCAATACTACCAATTTAATTTAATGTGTTTCTATTAAAAAAAAAAAAAAATATGTGTATTTGCTCCTGGCTCAAGGAGGTGTAGCAAAGTGTAATAGTGTATGCAAGGAATGTTTTACCTGGAATTGTAACTTAAGTTTCCAGTGGGGACACAGATCCAGATCAGTAGAGTCTGTGGCTGAAAAGCTGAAAGAATTAATTTCATTCTTAATTCGTGAGAAGTGTTTGTGAAAAGGTGACATTTGACAGCACAAGCCATTGCTATCCCCATGTCTTCCCAGTTTCATCCATTAGAAGGCATTACCTTTGTGCTTGAGCTACAGAAGGTCCCTCTCGAGCTGCTGTTGCTGTGTGGAGTTTCCTGTGGAGTTCGTCAGCACAGCTGCTACTGGTGGAAATCCTTATCCTGAGCCATCCTTTGAAAGGATTGGAGGTGCCCCTTGGGCAGTACCACTCATCTGTGGCACCGTCATGTGCCTTGCTGCACAGGGCTGCTGCCTTTGAGTTGTTAAGGTGCAGTGTCAAAGGAGTTGCTTTAGTCTGGTGAAGTTAACACTTAAAATATTCCTGACTCCTTTGCTTATGGTTAAAAATTCTACAAGTTTCCTGAGTGCAAAGTCTTAACAGAGTTCACTCTAAAATCCTTGGAGCACTTTAGAATTCCTCAAACAAGCTTTCAATAAGTTTCTTATTTTTTGTTGTTTAACAGTGCAGTTACACTAGTATGAACTAGGAGATGTTTTCTTCTTTCCAGAACAGAGTATGGCAGAGAGACCAGCGAGATATGCGAGCGATCCAGCCCGATGCAGGATATTACAATGATGTAAGTAGAATTCTCTTACTCACTGGTGAAGTTCTGCATGTAAAATTTGTCCCGAAAATGGGAAGGATTCTACATGTTCGTTGAGGTTGTCATTGTGTCTGCAAGAAGCTTTAAAGCTATGAAGGGTGTCTTCACCCTGCATTATTTTCTTCTGTTGGAATCCACTAAGAGAACCTGAAACTGGATAGACTTAATTTCTGGGCATAAGAATATTATGCACTGAGGTTGCGAAGCTGCTCGTGAAGATGTTGGTTCTAGATGTGTGAGTTGGTAAATCCTACAGACTTTGAAACAATTCTACAGACTTTTCTGTAATACCTCTGCAAATGACAACCTTGCTTTTCCAGAACTAGGGGTTCGGAATGTGTGCTTTTCTTGAAATTTCTGATTCAAAATGTCTGTTTCTTCTCTTACAGTTGGTCCCTCCCATAGGAATGCTGAATAACCCTATGAATGCTGTGACAACAAAATTTGTTAGGACATCTACTAATAAAGTAAAATGCCCAGTCTTTGTTGTCAGGGTGAGTAGAGTGTTGGAATTATTTAGCTGAATATTGTCTTAATTTGAATTAGACTGATTCTTAATAAAGAAACAAGGTGGTAGTTAAAGCATCTCCAAATAAAACTAGCATGTGGAATGCATGGACTACTTCTGTGTCCAGCCTTTCTGTGGAAGGTTTAAGGGAAACAAATGGTAAGGTGTGAGTACACAGGAGTTCTTTACTGTGAGTTTGAGGTGCGTTTCCACCTTCCCCGTCACATTTTGTGGTGCTAATGTGTCTTAGAATCTCAGAAGGAAAGGAGGTCTCTGTACTGTGTATCTTGTAATAACTTGTCCACGATGTCAGAAGTATTGCTTAGTATAAATACTGTGTGCTAGAAATGTGTAGGTGCCAATGAGCTGTTTGGTCTCTACAAGGAGATATTTTCATTTTCTTTACAGTGGGCTTTGTCCTGTTGTTAAACAAGTCGAAAGCCCTCTGGCACAGTTCTGCATCCTCTAGGAAGTCATTTAGTTAATTCCATTTCCACAGATTGCCTGAAGAAGCTCATGGCTTACTTTGAGAATTGTGAAGAAATATTTGAATGCTATATCTACACAGTTTAGTTAAATGTTTCTTTTGCAGTGGACTCCTGAGGGGAGACGTTTGGTCACTGGTGCATCTAGTGGAGAGTTCACTTTATGGAATGGACTGACTTTCAATTTTGAAACAATATTGCAGGTAAATTAATTTATAAAAATTTCTGCGTGTTTCCTTGAGGCCTTGGAGCATGTTTTAGGAACACATCTTCACCCTGCTCATCTTGGGTCTGTGGTCTGAGAGGCAGTGGGAGCCTCAGAAGTCTTGTGTTCTGCTCTGACCACACGTCAGACTGGCTACAGGCAGTTTATGTAATGCATTTCATTCCATCTCTGTCTGTTACACTGACTGTTCTCAAGAGCATACTATGAGTATTTGTAATAATAAAGAAACACTTTAGAAAAAAAATGCAAATACTCTTCATTTATTATTTAGAAGACCTCTGTATGCACAGCTAGGGATTTTATCCCCACTGTAATATCTTGAATCTAATTAGATTATCATTGTTCTCATTTCCTCATTGCAGCTGTTAAGTAGGAACTTTAGTGACTTCAGTGTTTGTGTGGATCAGACAGTATTTGAACATGCTTGCTAGAAGTTTTGTTTCTGAATTTGCAGGCTCACGACAGCCCTGTAAGGGCTATGACTTGGTCACACAATGATATGTGGATGCTGACAGCAGACCACGGGGGATATGTGAAATACTGGCAGTCCAACATGAACAACGTCAAGATGTTCCAGGCACATAAGGAGGCGATTAGAGAGGCCAGGTTTATACACAATATACCATTTTCTGTAGTACCTATTGCCATGATTAGACTGTTCTCTAAGTGTATTCTGGGTGCAGAAATGCATGGGTTCTGTCAGATTCTGGGAAACTTCATGCACCACATAAACACAGTATTTCCTTTTGTTTCCACATTCTCACCGTTTTGCTGGCCCCTTTCTGAAGTAGTGTTGTCCCAGTATCCGCCTCTGCAATATGTTAGAGATGTATTTGTCTGCCGCATTTTGCACTGGTATTCTTTTCACTTTGATATGGTGACGATGTGTATCAGTTATTCCTTTTTATACGCACTGTGTAAGACAACAATTTCATTCCAAATAAAGAATTCAGTCTTTAATAGTCTAACTGAATAAAATATAAAGCCTTCAGAAATAAAACACCTGCATAGTTCTCACAAAATAATAAAACACTAAATAAAGTGAAGAACTGCTTGGCTTGGTGAAGCCAAGACTTCAGTAATACTAAATACCCACGCAGACTGCCACATACAGAAGTCTAATGTTAATACTGAATGGGTTCTTCAAGCTTGAAACTGTAAGAAAGCCATTGAGAAGAAGACTGTAGGATATTCTCTTGGTTCAGTGTTGATGCCTCAGCTGTGCAAATGTCTATAAAAATGGAATCTAAAGTGATACTATCAGTAAGATGTAAATGGAGAATGTTTCTAGAGCAAGCCTGCTTATAACTTTTAGTAAGATATGGAACTGTTTTTAAAGTAAGCCTGGAGAGGAGCTGCAGATACAAAGTGAAGCTAAAGCAGTGTTTCTTTGGGTTCAGGTGCTGGCCCCTGGTGATAGAGGTTCACAGCTACAAACCCGCTTCCCACTAAAGTCACCATTTTTCTTGGATAGGGTGCATTTTCTGCCAGAGTTTGGTTATGAGAAGTGCTTACTTTGGATTCAGTTACTGCCTGGCCATACACTGAATTTCTCTATTTAAGCCCTTTCTTGATCATAAAGACCTAGGATTTCACAAGGGCTCCCTCATGGTCTTTCACTGCACTAGAAAGGAAGTGAATGCCTGTCACTTGCTGGAGATGTTCTGGCCCTGTTCACATGGCTAAATAACTCCTTGCTTTTTCAGTGACTTTCATCAAGCAATGTTAACTGCTGAATCTGGAAGCTGCTTATATGTCTGTAGAATTCTTTTCATGGTGTTGGTGGGGTATAAGAGGGAGTGTTTCCAAATTGCTCTTACAATAAGTGGTATGCTTGGTTTATGTAGGTTTTTTCCAACAGTTAATCCAAGTAGCATTTTCCTGTGACCAGCTTTCGCTTTTTTTGCTTCTCTGCTGCAAAGCACCTGTGGCTGAAGAGGTTTTTTTCCTAAGAACTGTTATCCTGTGCTTCTACACAGTGTCACTTTCTTATGGTATTGCCAAACATGAAAACCTAGGGTGTCAGTTACCAAATCATATTGATGTTGCTTCTCATCCCACAGAGAAGGCACTCCTGTGTGCAGCCATAGATAGGAAGGTGCTAAGAATAAAGGACAGATTTTTTTTTTTCCTCGTTTGACAGGGGACTGCAGTGCAATAGTAATCCCATGCTAAATTCATGTCTTGTGATGAAGTGTCGTTTGGCAGGCACTGTATTCACTTACAAGTGCCTATGTTCAAATGCCTCCTTTGGTGTATAACACATAACAGTATAATTTTGCCCTGTCTGAGAAGCATAGATAATCTGTTAAATGCTGACTTCTTTCCCCTGCTGTGTGTCTTCATGTAACAGTTTCTCACCCACGGATAATAAATTTGCTACATGCTCTGACGACGGCACTGTTAGAATCTGGGACTTTCTACGTTGCCATGAGGAGAGAATTCTGCGAGGTATGTGTACCAAAAGTACTGATTGGGGTATTTCAAGAGGGGGAAAACCTTTTTTTTTAACTAGGGGTTCACAATACAGGAGTATCAGGTTGTCTACAGTTTTTGTCTTATATGCTCCAAACAAGTTTTTGTTTGGCTGCTGCTGTAGGTGCCTTATCATATTCCCATAGGCCACAGCTCACAATGGCATTGCTCTGTTTACTGTCCACTTAAGCTCTAAACAATGGAGGTGGGTAGAAGAACATTTTGCTGCTCCTAATTTGGTAGAAACAGCTGTTTCTGGGTCAGGAATACATTTCTCTTTCTCTAAAGCTTAATCTTTGTGACCACTTTTACTTCAGAACACACATCTTCATGTGGAGGATTCCATTTTTTTCATGGGCGTGCCTTCCACTCTGAGTTCTTCAGAGGCAAGGGAGTTAGTTCTCATTCCTTTAGAGGAGGAGAGTATTTAAGTAGAGAAAACAAGTAAGTTTTGAGCACATCATATGTAGCACAGGGAAATAATCCTAGCTTTGGTTAAATAGTTTTGTCCAGCATCTGTGTAGAGTAACTTCTGGTGCCTTTCCACTGGCCTTGAGCTTTCTTCTTCTCTTGCTGCAATCCTAATGAGCAGTAACTGTAGCTTCTAACACCTATCCCTTTCCTGCAGGAGATGTCAAAGGTACATAGTTTAACAGGAGAATATATTAAAGGTTGCTGCGAGATTAGGGGTTGTAGACTTGCAAATAAACTGCAAAGAAGGTGTGAAATAAAAAATGGGCTTTCAGTTTTAGGTGTATGAGCCTGTACTTTCCTAAAGTAAGGATTTTTTTTCAAGTTATACCTTCAACTTGGACTTGCATTGTGTATTTTATGAAGTAGAGCTTTCCCTGTTACTTTTGACTCTTAAACTCTGTTTTACAACTGTTACTTTCAGACACTGCTACTTTGCAAAGACGTTGGGCTCCTGTGTTTTTGCAGTGATGATATTTTAACAGCATAAAGTAGAAGAAGCATTTAATTTAGGCTGTAGAGAACAGAACTTGCATTATATTTTCTTGTGATTGTGACTAGACTTCAAATAGAATTATCCTTTAATTTCTATCAGTTCATACATCTGAGTGTACTATTTTTAGTTTGCACAATAATTCTATGAAGAAATTTCCTTCTACTTACATTACTTATGCACAGTACACTTCATCTTTTCTGTAAATTGGAAATAGTTTGAAAACTTTACATCTTTGGATAAAATTGAACAGAACAGATTATTCCTTGTTTCTGCTGTCAGAGAAGCAAAAAATCCCCGAACACCACCAGCAAAAAATCCCCCTCAACAAATCAAAATAATACCCAAAGCCCTGATTGTTGGGAGGATGTTTCTGCAAACATACAGATTGCATTTGGCTGTGGTCTGTAGTACTGTTTTGAGATATGATCAGAAGACTTATTTGAAAGAGTGAGTTTTCTTGGTGGAAAATACAAGCTTTCACTTTGTTATTTGGAGTTTAGAGCTTATGGCTTTAGGATACTTACCTTCAGCTTTTGGCTTCTCCACATGCATTCTACTTTCACAAATTTAGAAGCGTGACCTGTAATACTTTGCTTAGTATGGCCTTCAAATTGTGTGAATCCTCGTGCCATTGCCATACCAAATTAGTCATCTGTAAATAAACATTCTGGAGCCACCACATGAGAAAGATTGTTACTCACAGAAATACTTTACATCAAATACCATGCTGAGCAATGGTTTTTGTTTCCTATTTTCACATGTCATACAGCTCTACTGGATAATATTGGTGCCAAGGAGTTGAAGGGGTTCTAGAATGTCCTTTAGGTCCAGAGCTTCACTTTGTGTGTTAAGGTGTTCTTCAGGTCATCACACTGAATTATAAACCTCAAATGTAACTATCAATTTGCAGTCAGATTTATTCATAAAAAAATTAGCACTCACAGGGATGATTTGTCAATATATTGTTTTTCCTACTGATTTTTCAACAACAAATCAAGGAACATATTTAAAAAAAAACAGATTTGAGGACTGGTAATGAATGCTTTTAAAGCAGTTCTCTAAAGAGCATTGAAGTTACTGCTGATAGAGAAAAAAATTCTGTAGACTTATTACAGATGCTTTTGTTTGCACTGGAATAAACTTATTATTTTATTAAATAGTTCCCTTAAAATTAGTCTAAAGCAACGGCTCTTCTAAAGAGTATTGGAAAAACCAATGGAAGTAGCAAATGATATAGGACTTCTTTAAGGTTTTCCTGGAGTTCTTTTAGCTCTCTATAATAGGCTACACAGTAGTTAAATCCATGAATACATGAGCTGCATGAGATACACTTATTAACTCTATCCAGCTTTTAATTTGTCAAAAGGAAGATAAACAGGTCCTTCATACATAGTGCCAGTGGTTGTGGATCTCTTCAATCTCCAAGTCACTTTGCTGCTTTCACTGATTTATGTTGCTTTGGCTGCTGTTTCTCCCATCGTGGCTTTCCAGTGCACAGGAGGTGGAGTTCAGGCATTTTGTTAGAAGTTTGTGAAAATTTATTGATCAGGCTCCTTTTTAATATCCTAAAGAAATAAACAGGATTAGAATCTTGTTTTCTTGGGAGAACCATCTCTAAATAATTCAAGTGGGTTATCTTAGAAGAGCTCCAAGGTGGGGGAAATGGCATTGAAGGTCAGGTGCTTGCTTCTCCACAGCCCCAGTACTGCCTGGCTGCTCTCTTGAAGTAAAGGTGCTGTGTTCTTAATTTTGCACCAGTTGCTTTTGCCTGTGTTAAGTTCTGTCATACCATCTTGATGATGCAAGTGCAGTTTGGTACACTTAGTAAAAAACACTGGTAGGAATCTCACTGGTGTTAAAAACATGCTTGTTAAAGTAGGGCATGGAAAACAGGCTACAATACAGCAACATGTTTTTTTCATGGTGATAATGTGTTCCTCTGAAAGGCACTCCCAATAAAACACTGTCAGGCCTTTTGTATAAACAGCTGCAGTGAAGTCCAGGACTCATGTGAACGTTAATGTAAGAGCACAGACATTGATGGCTTTTAATGATGCTGAAAACATCCAGTGGAAAACTGTATGCAGTAAGATCTTAATGTCCCTTTATTTCTAATGAGAAATTAATGTTATTCCTCATTTTTACTGGTGGCAGTGACTCTGGGTATTGGCTCTGTGCTGGTGTATTCCTGAGAATAAACTAATCACTAGTAAACACCATTCCTTAATTATTGCAGTATGACATGGTCTAGGGGGCTACGAACACATTCCAGATTTCTCAGTTCCACTGTCCTTCCTTCTTCCTTTGACATCCAAAATCCATTAGAAATGTGTGCTTGAGATGATTGTAACATTTTCATTCTAAAGTATAGATGAGCTCTCTGTTCCCAAGATTTCAAAGGTTGCCTGCCTTAAATAGATCTTTTGGGGAGGATAACTCCACCCAGCTCTGAAGGATGGTGGTAACCCACGCTTCTTGAAATACTTTGTCGATACATTTTCGTGTTTTCTGTCCTTAAAATAGAGTAATACACTAAATGAACTTTCAGCCAACGTGGTAGACTTGGCAAAAGATTTTTCTTATCCTAATTTGAACAGTTGAAAACAATCAAGATATCATGATGTTCCGTCTGGATTTAAAATCTGCAGCTTGTAACATCATGTAACAACTCTAAATCATCTGAAATAGCACTTACATGTTACATGCAAAAGTCACAGCATAAACAGACTTTTCATCTCCTCACAAGTGTCTGCACATCTAGTCATACTGAAATAGCTGTGGAATTTTTTATTTATTCCTGCCTTCTCCTCCATTTCTGGATCATTATTAGCTAATAATGTACTCTGATGTCTCTTAAGCTGTTTAAATCTATTGTATGGTTTGCATTCTCTACCTGAAAGGGAAGGATCTGTTCAGAGTTTTTGACATCCACTTCTTCAGTCAAATAGCAAATTCTGCACTTGAATTTAGAGATGACTTCTGTATTTGAAAGGAACCTTAGGATCAGAACTGCATCTTCAGCTTGGTCCCTGGCTTTTAAACATGTACTAATGACCAGCATTCACCTTTGAGAGAAGTAGCTTCTAAAACTGTTCCCTTTTCCTGGAATGTAATTGAACTCTACATTGGATAATTTGAAAGGAACAAAAAGTACTGATGTTACTCCTTCCATCTTTCTTCCCATTATATGAGGTTTTTCTTTTGTTTTCCGTGTCTCAGCAAGGAGAGAGAGAAAACTGCAAATTCCAGAAATGTGTGTATGTTTATACCATGTTTCTTATAAAGAGATGTACTGTTTAAACCTTCCTTTTTTTGTAAGGGGTAGTTTCTTTGTACTGTTAGAATTTCAGGTATCTCTCATGTATCTTCTATCAATCCACTCCTGCATGAATATTAGAAGAATGAGACCTGGCTGATACTGGCACCAACCACATCAATCTAGAGAAAGAATGTCCTTGACTTTTTGACCTTAAAAAGATGAACTGTTTTGAAATGCTGATATTGGACCAGTTCAGTCTCCTCTTCGTTGGTGGGTTTTAGTGTCCCAGCTTGTGTTGCAGGTCTCTGATTTCCCAAAGCTGCCAAAGCCAAGCTGAGGATGAGGAAAGGGATATGTTGTAGCTGACTCAGCTGCACTCTAAATGGCTGTGCTTTTCACGTGTTAGACACAAAAAATGGTAAGGAACTTATTGAGGTATTAATAGTGAATCTGTGAGAGGGTTTTTTCTTCACAAACAGTTCAGATTGCTTGCACAGTCAGTGATACAACTGTCCTGATGCTGCTCTTTTGGGTTTGCAGGCACAGAGGGCTCTTCAGACTCATTCCCTTTTATTCATCTCATTAGGAAATGTCTCTGCCTTTGTGAGAAAGTTAGAAATGTTGTATACAATTTCCTGCTTCATAAATGAAGTCATCACGCAACATATGTTTCCCTGGCGTCTTTCTCTGTGCATTTTTCAGAGTTAAGTAGCACCAAAGACTTGGTGCTTATACACTTACACACCTTCCTAAACTCATAGATAACTTCAGTTTCTGCTGCTTGTTTGGGTATAACCTGTGTTAGATGGGGAAAATTCAGCCTCGTGCTTGAGACTACTGAAAGATGTTCAGGTGTCATCCAGCAACTCTGTTTTGTTCCTGAATCTGACCTTCAAGGCTACAGAGCCTTGGTTTTCTCTGTATAGGAAAAATCATTATAGGTAGACTTTGTTGAAATATCCACTTCTGTTTGTGTTAAAAGTAAAAATCCACCAGAGAGTTGAGAAACTACCTACTGCATTGACTAGTATTGACTTTCTGTTTGTGAAGAGTTCTGGACTGGACAGAAATTTGGGTGTGATCCACTGTAGTTGAGCTGTTTGTTTTCTGTGATTTAAAAGATGGTGATTAGAAGGTAACTTCAGTCTTTTGCTCCGCTTTCTCAAACAATTCCAGGAGAATTAGAGGATATTAAAGACTGCTCTTGGAGCTGGTTGCACCTGATATGCCTAAAAATTGCAGTTCAGTGTAATGTTACCTCTTTGACTTAGTATGCTTTACTTGAAGATTCTCATCTGGAATCTAGTGTTTTAAGAATCCTGAAATATTAATAGGGAGTATATGGAATTCTCAGGGAATGGGTAAAAGATCAAGAGACTTGAGCCCACAGCACCATGCTATAAAAAGGTTATACTGCACACTTCTGTCAAGGCTTTTCATGAAACAAGAATGAAGAGAAACTGTGTAAGAATGAGATTATTTCAGGTTCCTCTTTGAAGTATTTTCCTCCCTGAAATTTACATAATCACTCACATTGAGCCCAAGGGTAAATTTTAAGCTAATGTTTGTAACAGATCTATTCTGTTAAGCTTGAAGTATTGAGAAACCCTAGTGTTTCCTAGAAGAGCCAGTTCTGCTGAAATACAGGATAGTTCCATAAGAAGTTCTCTGCATCATTAGGATTTCTTGCATCTGATTCCTTTGGTGTTTGATGATTGCAAGGGGTAGATGAATCCTGAACTAGATGAAACCATGTTAACAAGTTCTTAGTTATTAAGTACTTGAGGGCTGAGAACTTCGGTCCCATCACTGGTGACTTCATATGGAATTAAACATAATGTGGCACAATACTCTGTGCAGGAATCAGTATCCACCTGCAGTGAATGCCTTTGGTGAAGCAGTGAGTTTTGCTCCAGGCCCTGCTCATCACTGTACAGGAATTAAAAAACCTTTTAAGTGAATTACATTAATACTAGTGATAAAATCCTGAACTACAGAGGCATTTGGAGGCTGATGCTGAGATGGTCCCAGGCTTCCTTTCTCATCACAAGTGTGGTTGAAAAGGTGGCAGACTGGGAGCATTAAGGATTGCAGCTTGGTGGTATCTATTCATCAGTATTTGTCATAGCAAAGGTTCTCAACAAAAACAAGCCATCTGGAATTAGCCTTATGCCAGTTATGTTAGTAACTCATCTCTGATAAAGTCTTTCATCTATAAGTACTCAGAATTGGGCACTTTATTAATTATATTTTTAACAGAATCTTTTATCTGACATACCATTTGCTGAGAGCGCACAGATGAAATAAAACTGTTCCAGAATAAATGGTACAAGTCTACAAAAAATCAAAAAACACAACTGCTTGCTGAAAATACAGTCCATGTTGGTCCTTAAAAACTTCCCTTGCAGGCTTCTTGATATCACTTGTGTGTGGATTAAACAGAGTATTTTAAATTTATTTGTATCTTTTCATATCTTCTAGTTACTGTACTAAAAGCTTTTATGCATCTAGGTAAGCACAGACTTTGCAAAGCCTTTGATATTTTCTTTGCATCATTTAAATTCAACATACTCAAAATTGTTTCCTGTTATTTTACATTTAGCTCTGAGTGCTATTCTGGCTTGAATAGTGAGACACTTGGCAACAAGTTTTATATGGGAGATGGGGAGAGACCTTGCAAATGTTGTCCCTAAGATATGATGGGGGATTTTTTGTCTTCCATACCTCCCTGGCATTACTTTCCCATGTGAAAGCTGGTCCAACTCATGTTGTGTTGCATTTGTAGGAAGACACAGAATCAAAATTGAAACTAGAGAATGTGCTGAAATGGGATTGTATTGCAGACCAGGAGGAAAGGGATAAATAAGAATCCTGAAAAAATTCTATTCCTGAAAGGGGGTTGGAAATAAGATGGATAAGAAATGGCAGGAAAGCTGTATCGGTATTGAAAAAAACCTTGTGTAAGGGTTGGGAAAAACTAGTGGCATTGTGAGCGTGGAGATGAGAATGAGGTGTAGGGGAACCTAACAAGTCACACTCTAGGCATTGTGGGGATAACTTGGAGAAGCCTCATTTGCCAGAGCAGCCAGAGAAAGAGGCAGGAGGGGTTTTATGGCTGAATGACACACTTGGACTGAAGTGGACAGTGTAGAATGGGCCAAGAATGTACATATACTAAACTTTATAGTAATAGTACCCAAAATGTCTTTTAAATTTTATGTTCCATGTCATGATTCTTAGAGACTCAAGTTGATATGTTGGAGTAGAGTAGGAAAACACTCTGTATTTGTTGGGAAGATGAGCATGAATTGAGTCATGTAACCATAGACAATGCTGGGTTGGAAGGGACCCATCAGGATCATGGAGTCCAACTCCTGGCCCCACACAGGACACACCAAGAATCCCACCATGGCACTGAGAGCAACGTTGAAATGCTTCTTGAGTTTTGTCAGACTTGGAGTCATGACCACTGCTTTTGGGAGCCTGTTCCAGTGCCCAGTCACCCACTGGGTGAAAAACCTGAATCTAGCCCAAACCTCCTCGACTCAACTCCAGCATTTGGGTCCTATCACTGGTCACAGGAATGAAGAGATTGGTCCCTGCCCTTCTGCATCCCCTCGGGAGGATGTTGAAGACCACAATGAGGTCTCCCCTCAGTCTCCTCTCCTCCAGCTGAGCCCACCAAGTGCCCTCAGCTGTTCCTCACACGCTTTCCCTCAAGGCCCTTCCCCATCCTTTTTGCCCTCCTTTGGACTCCCTCTAACGGCTCAATATCTTTCTTGTATTGTGCTGCCCAAAACTGCCCCAATATTGCAGGTGAGGCTGCCCCAAGTCAGAGCAGAGAGGGACAATCCCCTCCCTGTCCCGGCTGGCGATGCCCCAGGACACTGTTGGCCCTCCTGGCTGCCAGGGCACTGCTGGCTCATGGCCAAGTGGCCATTGACCAGGACCCCCTGGGCCCTTCCCCCAGCTGCTCTCCAGGATCTCATTCCTCACCTGTACATTCAGGATTGCCCCATCCCAGGTGCAGAATCCAGCACTTTCTCTTGTTCATCCTCATGGAGTTGGTGGTTTCCCAAATCAGTGCTGTTGTAGAGAGCCAGTAAGGCCACCATTCTTAGTGTAACTGGGAGAAAGTTGTCTCTACCACCTGATCAAAGCTCCTTATATTGTTTAGTAGATCCTAAGAAGTAACATGGTCTTTTTTTAAGTTTTGTCAGTTTAAAAACTTTAAAGCTTAAGTATCTCAAGTTGCTCCTCACACCTAAGGCCAGCTTTGGATTACTTTACTTGGGAATATAGCCAAAGGCACATGTGTGCTCCATGTCTCTGCAGAAAGCAGTTGGGTGGATGAAGCATGTAAGCATGTACTCAAGGTTTGTTTTCAAAATTCAGTGCCAGACCTCTCCAAGTGACTGATGCTCATCTCACTTCTCTCTTTGAAAATACAAATTGTCATTTAGTTTTGCTTATAATTAAACAATACTTTTACATTTGGACTTTTCTTTATAGTTCATTTCTTCTCCAAGATTGCCCTATTCTGCTTTATTTTTCTCTGTGTTAACATTTAAGGAAGGGGTAGCTCTGATGGGCATTTACCATCCTCAGAATTTGCATAGCAAGACTTTAATGTTCTTTCTTGCTTAACACAAGACCCAGTGCTCCTTGAGATGTATTTTTCATTAAAAGTTGAGATTCTTTCTAGCATTATAAATAATTACTACACTTAAGGATAAAAAATTCTGATTGTTGTCTTTGAATTCAAGGCAGAGCTGATAATCCACTGCACCCCCCAACTTTCTGTGAGAGAAATTTGTGCTGAGATGGAGCACAGAGTTAAACATTTTATTTTAAGAAGAGAACTTTCACAATTTTCTTATGTTTGGAGATACATAGCACACATTGATGTATAGATGGTATTCACAGGTAAGTAATTTCCCACTTAAGTTTAATGGGTATCTCCAGAAGTTCAAATGAGTTCAAACTCATTTGATGTTCCAGGTATGCTGCCATTATAAAAATTGATACTATAGTAAAGTTAAAAGTTCTAAAAAGGAAAATAGTTTATCTCCTTTTCTAGTCCAGTGGAAATACATTTAAAAGGGCATTTTCCTTGCATTCAGGGTCTTTTTTACTAGTGCAGTAGAAGAGTGTGAGAGTTTTGCTTGATTCTCAGTATTGTGCAGTTTCTGCCCCTGGAGGTTTTCAGAATAAACCTGGATTAACCCCTGAGTAACCTAGTCTGACCCCACAGTTTTTAGCATTAGGTTGGACAAAAGAGACTTTTCAGGTTTCTTCCAGCCTGACTTATCCTGTGCTCTTAGGATACTGAATTCCCCTGTTTTGCCAAAGGGAAACAGAGGAATCAAAAATCCTAGAGTGATGTAATTTTTAGCTACCTTCAGTAACTAAAATAAACTGTCTACCAGGATGTTTGATGTACAGAACTGACCTTCAAGAGATTCTCAAATTCATTATTTTTTTAGTTCATTTTTCTTCCAGCTTTTAACATGCTTGAGGAAACGCACGGTATTTGGATTGGAAAGACTTCATGTGGATCTTTTTTTCCAGAGATGATAAATACTTGATCATTTCATAGTATCTAACAGTATGTTAGACAAAATTAGTTTCAGAACTTGCCTGGTTGCCTACAAGCTTTAAAAACCTGTTGTAAATAAGCTAGAAGGTGTGATAGTGTGCAGTGAGGATCTTTGAAGCTCCTGTTGGTCATGTAATAAGTGAGGTAAAATATGTATAGGTATATACTATATCTATGTAATTGTCATATTTGCATATAGGATTTTTGTATATATATATATTTATAAACATACGTAGTGGTCCCTAGTGGCACATTTTATTGCTTTAAAATTTGTTTGCTGCTTTCTTTTATGTTTCAAAACGATGCAGTCTTGGAAAAAATAGAGCTTTGCAACACTGCCTGCACAAAAGCACATGCAGTTAGATTGAAAGTGTTTGCTTTAAAATAAATTAAAAATATGAAGGAAATAGTGATTTAGGTAAATGCTTTGGTCCTTGAACTAGGGCAGCCTAGGTTTGTCCTTGTCTGTCAGTGTTCTTGAAGGTGCATTTCTCTAGATCACATTTCCAAGTTCTCTAAAGGCACTGTAAGTAGACTTACTGTGTTTCCAAATGTCAGCTTTATGTTCAGGTAAAACAAGTGTTAGAGTATCATCTTTTTATATTTTTCTTTCAATAAAAGGCTAGTCTACAGAGTATATTTCACTGTTAACGCCTACACCTCTTCAAGGTCTTGACTGACTTTAATGTATGAATTATTTTTTGAGTTTAAGTATATTAACAGAAGACTGCACAATATTAAATATTATTTTGAGACTGCAGTTTAATCTTGAAGTTTAAAACAATACATATTCAAAGTTGTTTTGTCTTAAAACATGAAAAGTACAGGACAGATTTGTTCAGGTGTTTCAACTACATATGGGTTTAGAAAGGAGTAACCAGACAGTTCAAAATTTGTAGGCAAAATTCCCCCATCTGAATTGTAATTAGTCAAGAGAAGGAATGTTCTTTCTTATCTATGCAAACTTCATAGGCAGAAATTATGTTTTTAATTAAACCAGCTAATACAGTGAGAAAAAAGGGGTTTGTTTTTTAGTTTTGGGTTTTTCAGAGGCCACACCAACCTTTCTTAAGGATGCAGAAACTGGCTTATTTTAGGTCACCTGATGCAGTTGGATAATAAGGTGCCTTTTCCCTACAGCTCATCTTTGTGCCCTTAAATTCCCAACCAACAATGAGTCTTTGTTGCTTCCCTCGCAGGAACCCACCTCCTTGAAATGGATATAAAAGGTGTTTCCTCTTTACCAATACATACATTCTTGAAATCATTATTCTCTGGGCTGCTTTGCTATATGTAGTCCTTAGGAATTGATGAATATGGATTTCTGACAATTACCATTCTCCTTTTGGAAGTCCCTGTTCTCCAGAGACTTAGAAGTGAGCACATGGTATTAAGATTGGGGATGTAAAAAGCTAAATTCAATCAGACAGTTCTTTTATTACATTAAATTGATTTATAGTTTGTAATTATATACTAGAGGTCTTTAGCAAATGTAGGTTCTTTGTTTTGCACTATTTTCAGCTTGTCAGGAATATCCATTGCTTCTGAAGGAATAGTAAAAAAGCAATTGTTCCACTCACCTTTCAGTCACGAGCGTGTCAGGCGTGTCATTTCTGAAGTACAGATTGCATTTGCTGACAGTTTTAAACGGGGCTTTTCTAAAAAATGCAGTCAGGGTTTTTAATGCTTTTATTAAACTCTAGGATTCCTGAGGTCGTATGATAAAACTGGAGTGGTGGAGGCTTTAAATAGCAGGTGCAATCCTGCCAGCCCCCTTTGCAGAGATGGAACCACTCCTTCCTGGCTGAAAAACACGCCCTGCTGTCTCAGGGGCCTCGCACACACTGCCTGCTGCTCTCCCACTGCCATTTGCTTTTCCCTGCATCATGGAATTCTTCCAGGATTATCCAATTTTTCTCCCTAAGGGCACTTCTACATGGTTCAAGCTACAATTTTACCATGAGGATTTCTGTTTCCACTAAGTCTGGATGGAAATACTGGCAATTAATCTGGGTCTTGCATAGTGGTTGAAGTCACATTATTTCCTGCAGAACTCTGTCCTCTCTCCCACAGGTGTAGCAAACCACAGTTTACTGAAATTCAAAGAAGGCTCTAAATAATGAGGGGGTTATTCCATAGAAATTACTTATTAGAAATACTGGTAACCCATTGCACAATATTTATTTACCAAATTAACAACTTTTTTTCCAACAGTGTTAGTATTTGAATAAGTTTTCTAACTTTTTTGCAAGCTGGAATAATTTGCTTTGCAAGTTTACTAACTTACTTTCCAAATAAAGAATAGGCATGAGACAAGCTGTACTGAAAAACACTTATCAGCAGCAATTATCACAGGTATCTTAACATGGTTCAGCATTGGGGCTTGAAAATGTACAATGTGTGGAGTTTAAATTGAATTTGGCCTATAATTTAAAGTGCTATTTTAAGAATCTTAGAAATTAATGTTACATTTACTAGATATGAAGCTATCGCCTTTTTTTCATGATGTACCTACTCTTTGTAATCCTTGCACAAAAAGGAAGACTCAGTTTAGGAGTGAAAAGTTAATTATTTTTTCAGTTTGTTCTAGTCTGTGGCTCTTGGATTTCAGTTACTCTGAGCTCAACATCTGCAAGGTAACAAACCCTGCTGGTTTAGGTGACATGTTCTGCTTATCAGATGTTGTGTGATAACTCTAGTTCCAATCAGCCTGAACAAGTTACCTGTTAGTGAAAGGTGGTAAATTACACTAATCATCTGGAAAATCTATTCCTCCTTCCCCCTAAAATTTTCTCTTCATTTGCATGATAGTAGAAAAGTCTTCCTAAAACTCTTAAGACAGATAAACCAGGCTATATAACTTTTATGGAAGGATAACTCTTGTCAAGGTATACTTGTTTGTACGCAGTAGCAGGGATATTTTGCTGCTGCTTTGCCACAGAATATGTGTCATGCAAACTGCATCTCCCTGCAGGACTAACCCCAGTCATTTCTGTGAGAGGTGCATTGATCCAAAGGCACAGCCAGAGATTAGGGAGCTGCTGCTGGAGTGAGTGGCAGTGATCAAAGTCTCCAGTAGATGAAGAGCCTGTAGCTCCTAGGGCCAGGTGTTTCCCTGCCTGCTGTTCCTTCTCTCCAAGGTAGTGCTTGTTGCAGTTGATCACGTCCATGACACACTGACATTTGTAAAACTGCATCTTCCAGCAGCAGATAATGCACAAGGGAGTACGTATTCCAAAAAGAGACCAGCCTCATGAAGGTGTATTCTGTGTACTAAAGCAATAACTGTATTTTACTTGCATTGAAAATAAACTGTTGATTTGGGATTATACCTGTTAAAGCTTCTTTTTTTTTCTTGTTAACTTTTTAAGGTTAAAAATGCACTTTGCTCCCCAATACAGGGTTGCTGTGTTAACAAATCAAAATGTAAATTGGGCAGAACCATTACCTTGCATCACTTTGCCAACAAATTATACTGATTTTTCAGTTTCCTCAGTCTGTTACTTCAGTAGCAATGACATGCTCTTACACAGCCTTTCTGCAACAGAAATGACACCATGTTCTCTCTCAAAAGCCATCTTTTTTTGGTCTATGATTATAAGACTACATATGGAAATCTATCTGTGCAAATGAAGATAATTTACTGCCTCCCCCACAGCACCAATTCAATTTATTAGTAATTTTGTTTTACAGAAGATTTCTAAAGACTAACTTCCTAGAAGATAAATATTGCATTTTCCCATTCCTCAGCTTAGCTACCCCCACACAGCACAGACAGAACTGGAAAAGGTATTTTATTTGAAGAGCACAGTTCAGCTCCACTCCAGGTCAGGGGAGAGCAGCCTCTTACTGGTGGTGATGACTTTCCCCCTCACTGTTTTTGTGCCCAACCTACTTATTTTGTTCTTCCTGGGTTCTTTGCCATTATTATCATGTGCCATTTTCCCAAGAATTTTTTAGCTTGTTTCCTGTCACTGGAGTTTCATATATGGACCCAGTTCATTGTGGCTATGGGAACTGGTTTGTATATTTCTGGGGCTGGAAAGATTTTGTATTTTCTTTCTTTGGTGCATGTAAGATTAAAAATTTTAAAAGCTGCTACAGAAAGCACTGAGACAAATGTAAAGATGCCTTAGGATAGGAGAGAGCTGCTTTCTGAATCGCGTTTCCAGTAAACACTTGTTCTCTTTTGCCTTTAATCTTAATTATCTAGTTGCTGTTTTCTTTTCGTGGTTTGGGCCCACTTTTTTTGCACAGTTGCTGATTTGAACTTTAGCAGGTGTCTTTTTTGATGCTGTTTTCATATAACAAATGCTCTGATATCCAGGGGAAAAAGAAGTCTCATACATAACTTGTTTACATTTTCAACTTCTATGCCCATAATGGTAATAATTAAAATCTGTAATATTAATATTAATGGTGTTCTGGTGGTACAAAGAAGACTGAGTTAAAATACTGTGGGCAAGATGAGTGTTTCACAAAAAGTTTGTTTTTTCTCAGCATTGCTGAAGAGATGGTCAGACTTTTTCTAATATAGGTGCACTTAAAAATAGATGTTCTCTGTCTTGGATTGATTTGTCCATGTCATTTGGCTTTTTATGTATTCTCTAGAATTGTGGCTTTATGTAATTTCTAGAATTTTGTATAAAAATTTGAAGGGTTTTTTAAAACTCTACAATAGTGTTAGTTCAAAAAATACTTCAGACTAACTTCTTCCCTGAGAGTGTAATATTTTTGACTAACAAAGTTCCTGTTATCTAGTTGGCAAGTTTTCATTGTTAAATACTGCACAACATTTCTGGTGCTAACAAGGAGGGGTATGAAATAAAGGCCAGGAATTACTTGCTCCAGGTGTAGATGTAGTGTTGGAATTAAATATGCTTCTGCTTTTAAGAAGTAATTTTCCTGTCGTAATCAACATTTTTTTGCCATGGAAATCCTGCTTGCTTCATGTGAACCTACCCTGCAGTTACAGTTGCAGTAGGTTCTTAGGATTCTTTGCTGCCAACTTCTGCATCACTCCTTTATCTCATTTTGGGAATTTGTAACATGCTACTGGCTGCAGGTACCTGTAGATTCAAATACAAATTCAGTCATAATATGCAACACCACACGTAATGCCAGTACAGTATTCTTGTCTTGTCTGATGTTTTTATTCCTTTGAAGGCAGCAGTGAAAAAATCTAACTGGTAGTGTAACTTCCAGAAGAACGGAGTTCAAAGAAGTATTCATTGTATCCGTAGTGGGTGGGGGAGTTTGATATCTGTATCCTCTGTTCTGGTATTGAAAGAACAGTCCCTTAATTATGTTGTCATAGGAAACCTGTATCAAACTTTTTTTTACATTAAGTATTAGTAGCAGTTTTTCCCTCTGCACTTCAAATACCTCAAAATCAAATACCTTGTTTTGCTCACATTTGCATGTAACATTAGTAAATACTCTGAGGATTTTCCACAAACTGTTGCCAGCACTTTTGTTTGGAAACCCACTTAAACTGGGAATAGGCCCCTTTGCCTTTCTTCCTGTCATAACCGTGTGTGTCATCTTTACATGTTCTCCATATTTTTTCTCCCTGGTTCTTTATTCATCTGAGTTATTTAAATACTCTTTGGATTGTTTTATCCCATTTCTTCCCGTTGACATCTCTCTTTGTTACGTTTTATGCACAAAATCCCTGGTAAGTCTTCAATACCATATTTTTCCCTGTCTCTCTGTTCAGTCAGTTCCATGTAAAGGGCTTTACTTTGGATCCATTCATGTGCTTGTGGAATTTAAAATGAGACATGGGGATGCATGGAATTTTAGAGCTTCCTAGATACTTGTACAGCCACCCTGCAAAATAGTTGCTTAATGGTGGACATAGTTTAGAATTGAAACAGAAAAAAATAATTGGGTTCCTCTACTTAAATAGGAAGAACAGTGTTATTTTTAAATCCAAAAGAGGAAAGTATTTTCTTAAACTACTAAATTAATAAATGGCAAGAAAGAGGACTGAGCCCATGAATGGGGGGGGAATATATGAAAGAAATGAAAATAAGGGGAAATAAGATTTTATCACTAGTAGGTTTCTGTAACACTGTTAAAACTGTTGTTGACTCCTGCAATTCAGTTGCACTTTTTCACTGAGGTTGTTACGTTTTTAATGTTGCCATGTTTCTCTCCATTAGCCCCAAGATCACCACTAGATTAGACATGTCTGTAAGTCACCGTGTGATAATTACATGCTGCATTTTTTCTGGTTTAGGTCATGGTACTCTGGTCACTGTGTGTGTTTCTGTCTCCATAATTTACAGCCCTTTCATATTTTAGTTTCTCAAAAATTGGCCCTTTCTGCTTGAGAATTGTGCTGTCTGCTCAGCTTCCCCTCTGTGTAGAAGGAGCAGTGCTTTGTAGGTCAGTGCTCTGCTTTCTGCCAGCAGTTTATTTTAGCTGCTCTCTAGTTTGCTCAGCCTTAGTGGCATTGCAAAATGCAAAGATCCTCTATCTTCATGTCCCTTCTTGGATCTCTTATACTTGCTAATTGTCTGGATTATTGACTGACACAAATCTTTTCCTACACTCTGTATGAAGTTTGATAATCTCTCTGTTGTCCCTCATCTCACTCCTGGGGCAGCTGCTGTTCATTTGCTACTGAGGCTATTGTCAGTCATGCAGTATTTGCCCTAGAACCAAAGAAACTAGTTTTCCCATCATCTCTGTACCGTAACTCATTATTTCTTTGCTTGAAATGATAATTGGCTCATGAGATGTAATGGTGAACTGACTTGTCAAAAGTGCATGGCTTTTTTGGTTGGCAGGAGGAGTTTTATTGCAAACATGCTGTTCCTTAAAGTGAGCAGGTGGCCGAACAAGTGTTCCTCTGTCTGGCCAGATGATCATGGCTGTCTTTAAAAGTATTTTACTTGTCTGATAGAGTTGATAGTACCTCTCTTCTCAAGGGGATGTTAAAAAGGTGCGGCCCTGCCTTGTCATCATCTTAATCATGAAAACACTTTGAAAATATTCTTCCAGTCCAAGAAGATAAAGTTGACTAAAAAATCTTGGTTGTCCTTCGGTGTGTTGGGTGTTTTTATCAAAGATTCTGAATTCACTTGTCAGTAAGGGTATATCAACTCAAAAGTAGAGGATTTGTAGTGACTCCTTTTGCTGGGATCCACATATATTTTATTTAGTTAGCAGCTTTCTAAGAGTGCTGTCTCCTCATGTGGCCATACAGGGGTTTGAAACTTGGGTTTACCTCTAAATTAGGTCTTTGGACTATGCTTTTCTCTTGCAACAGCCATAATTGCCAGCAGAACTTAAATGAACATCTAGCAGGATGTAAAAGAAGTAATTACTGAAGATTATTAATAATGGCTACTCTTAGCTTTTCTGGAAGTCTTTGTTCTTTTCCTTGAGTTGGGAACAAGGTATTCCAGCTCTACTCCTTACAACCTTGACTGACATTTTGGTTAAAGCACAGAGCTAGAGGCAACCTGGTATGAAACTCTTCAGTGTGTCCTCATTTCCTTCCTTTCCCCTCCTTCCACCAAATTACCAGGCTGAATTTTAGGATGCACCAAAGCTTCTTCATTAGCTTCAAATTAATTTAAACTCAGTATTGATTTAGACATATTATTTTGATGTCCCTTCTTTGCATTACTTACTGTAGTTTCAATAAAACTGTCCAACTTTGGCTTTGGTTAGTGGTATTTCACACAGGTATAACAGGCAAAAGCTTGACTAAAATCTGCAAGTGAAAAGGCTTTTGACACCCTGATTGGAGCAAGTGACCACACCAGTCAACATTTTCAGTAATTAGTGAATAGAACTCGTTTCTCAGGTATGTGTTTAAGAAAACCCACTGAAGCTATTCAAGGATCAGTACATCTTAAAATGGCATCAGTCCCTGAAAGCTTGGCTTCAGGCTGCAGCTTTTAACTCATGCCCCACTTTGCTCTCCATTCATGAAATATAAATGTATGTTCTGCCTGAGCAGTAGTTCAGTAGTTACTGTGAGATATCACTGTGAGGCTTTAAAATATTTGACATTCTAATCAGATTCATTTATTCTGGTTTGTGTTTTTTTAAGTTGATGGTACAGGCTATGAGCAGACTCCCAAACACTTGTGTAGTTCATGTTTGGAGTACTTGACTGAGAACACCTTAAAGTGAAGAATTTTTTGGTCTGTTTTTTACAAAATCACATACTACCCAGCAAACTGACTCAGATATAAAGCCACAAATCTATGGAAACTGCAGACTAATAATTGACAACACATGAGAAATTCAATTCTCTTTAAGTTCATGCTTTTTCTTGCCTCAAAGGACCACACATCATTCTGCTCTTGGACACAGCTGTCCTGTCCCCTGCTCTCTACTCTGCTGTTCTGTGCACTGCTGTGTTTAGATGAGATCAGTCCTGGTGGCTAAAGACAGTAAACACTTGTTAGAGGCAGTGCAAGCTCTGTCAGATCCAGTGACTAGTGCCAGAAAACAAGCAATAGAAAATTGTGGGACACTCTGAGGGAGTATTTTCTTGGCTCCTGTCAACTGTTAATGTTATGAAGCATGAGAGTTTTCTTGAAATTGATGTTTATTTTTAATGTTTCTTGTACAATCTTTATTATAATTAAATGTAAATACCATTGTAAATAAATTCTTTCTGTCAATGAAAAGCAAGTGTGTTGCTGCTTTCAAAGTAGGCTGGCTAATTTTTTAATGGAAAAGAACATATAGTACCAGCTACTTTACAGATAATGTAATCAGCAAAAAAAGAAAAAAAAAGTTCCAGCTTTTGCAATTTAATAAAGCCCTTTTAATTCTCTGATTAGTACCTGCAAAGAAATTACAAGTAGTATGCAATGAGAATTTTAATAGATAACTGTGCTTCAGTGCAAAGCAGAATCCAGTTTGCATTTCATAAATAATTTAACTGTGAGGAAAACCTGCCTTTGTCCTTGAATCCAGCTGCCATTACTGCTGAGCACTCGCATTTCCATTTGGAATAAGAAGGAGTTGGAAGTTTAAATGTGGTGTAGCATCTCCTTTGACACTTTCTGTCCTATTTTTCCTGTCATTTCTCCCAAGCTAGCTCTGAGCTTCCTGATGGCTTTTCTGTTTAAAATTAATAATGGCTTCTTAATTAGGAATAATGACTGCTGTGTTGCACTGTGGTGCCTTTAAAGCATTGTCACATAGGTGATCTCTCTGTGACAGAGATGCTCTTATTGATATAAGTAGGTGGTTGATTAAGTGCATGAAACTGATGGTAAGTTAAAGAATCTGGACACTGATTAAGCAAAATTGGAAATTAACTTTCTGTTGATAATTACCTGTGGGCAATCTAGATATGACTTAATTATGTCTTATGATTAGAAATTTTGAAATTTCCATATTTAATGGATTTTTGTTAGTTCTCACTTCTGAGAGAATGTTAAACAGCTCTTCACATGTTACAGATGCTGGTCCCAGCCTGTGCTGCTGCACAACCTGCTGTCAGACTTGTTTCATCCTGAAAAATTTTACAGCATAAATAACCTGATTGGGTGTTAGTAGTAACAGCACTCAAAAATAAATTCAGAAGTTACAAAAAAGCAAAGATGTCTGAAAGGAAAGGTGTCTCTAGAGGTTTTGTAGAGTCAAGCATGAAGATATTCAATGACTGAAAAAAGGACCTGACACCACAAATCTAAGCCAGCAGACATCTTCAGCTGTGTGATTGTTTTGTTTCTGTTCAAAGAACTTAATTTCAACTTTGGGAATTGCTCAGCTTCAGTGAATTGAAGAGTTTAAACATTCCCTCTAAGTTTAACATGTGAGTAGCTAAAGACTGAACCCTGTATGACCAGTTCCCACATACACTGGGACACAGCTGCATTTCTTCCCCTCTCTGTAAGCCCTTACAGAAGATGCTGTCATTGAATTTCCACAGATGTAAAGAATTCAGTTCACTACATGCCTTTACTGGTAATTACATGTCCTATAACAGCCTTTATTCATTATTCTTTACAGTGCATTGACCATTGCCAAGCTGTGCAAGCACATAACTAACATTAAATTTGAACTTTCTTCTGCTAGTTCGCTAGGGCTTTGTAGAATTCATACTGTTCACTGAGTGGTGGAAGTTTGAGACTAGCACATACAAATTCTACATTCATTTATCGAAACACTGCTTACCTGTTCTGGGTAATCTTGGGAAACCAAATTTGCTTAACCACATCTGTTTCATTAGTGTTTGGTGATTATTATTCTTTCTTAACTTTCTGATTTTGCGGATGATAAACTGTCCTGTTACAGGAGCTTTTGTCTGGGAAGAAAATCTGATTATAGAAGTGCAAAAAAAAAAGAATATTTGTCAACAAAACTGAATTATTTCCCATTCTGCTGCTGGGTTAGAGGAATACTGATAACCTAGGAGATATTCCCTGTAGGTAGATTAAAACTAGGAGTCTCTGCTGTCTCTCTAGATAACAAGTTTAATAAACTAGCAGAGAGTAGAGAAAGACTGTGAGCAATCAAAGGACAATAAAACTTCAGTTTATTGTGGGAGGCACTGTTCTTAATCCAGTGAAGACTGAAAGGGACTTTTCCCTTAATTTCTTATGCATCAGCCTCCCACATTATCCTAAAAAGCAGAAGCACACTGTGTATCTTTAGAGGGAGAGTGTCTGTGGTATTTGTTCTTGGAGTGGAGGAGGTGTGAGAGCTCCTAGGACAGTCTCAGAGGAGTACAGTTCACATAATGTGATAGGGCAAAGAACACTAAATGACTGGAATTAAATATACTCTCAGCCTTGCTGCCAACCTGATTGGTGTGATCAAGACAGTGTGTGAGATCAGGTTCTCTTCCAGGTGTGAGGTGGAGCTGTACATGGCAGCAGGGAATTGCTGGGGAATGAGTAACCATCAGGTAACATTTTAAAAGCCTTTCATAAAAGTGGAGCAGGCAGAATAATCCAATTTGCTTAGTAGGCTGGAAGCAAATAGTGAAGTCTAGGGGAATTATGTAGAAAACTTAGAACTTAGAACCTTTCTGCTGACATGGTGGTTTCCATTATCTGTGACTTGCAGGTCTCTCTCCTGTCCCTTCCTTCCTGCCCTCTCTTGTTTGGGGGTGGAGAACCTTAGCTTGGGTGGTGGTAAGACCTGATGTTTCTTTGCAGATCCCTTGGAAATAATCCCCTTCAAAGGCCCTGCTCTTCTGAGAGGTGGTTTTGTTGTTTTGGGGGTACACAGTACAGGAAAGTGAATGTCACTGTTTGGGGACAAAAAGGCTTCAATCTGACCAGTCCAAGTGAGGGAGACACAGCTCTATTTTCTTTCCTTTAAAACAGCCTAAGAGAGCTATGAATCTTTAAAAAAACCCACCAAAATCCAAGCAAATAGAATTCTCTCTGAGATACAGTATCCTTGCAGTTAAGTGATTATGTTAATTCTTTGAAATATTATAAATATCCATTTTCTTTGGAACATTGGCACTAAAATGTAAGAAGATGCCCTAAGAGTGGCATCTCAGTATGTGTATAGAGATCCTCATAATTGCTGAGAAGGATCTAGAAATTCTACAGCATCATCTGTAAAATTCTCTTTCAATTTATGTGCCTTCAGATGGGGCTCATCCCTATGGAAAAGATATAAAAAAGTTAAACTACAGCAGTAAACCTGATATATCTATAATTGCTATACAGTTGCATTGTAAAATATATAAATATGTTATAGAGTGTAATATAAAGACAATGATTCAAACCAACCCTATATTCACTAAGTCATAATTGCAGAAATTAGTGAGAGTTAAAAAATCAATTCCTTAATTTATGTGTACTTTTTCAGACTTGACTTGATAAAACACTATTACACACAATCTTATTATAGCTCGTTATGCCTTTCACTAGTCAGAATTTCTGTTCTTTTGCAGAACAACCTTCAAAGAAGTTGGCCAGAAGTATTCATAGTCAGTATTTTAATTAACAGGATTATGACTAAGGGCACTCAATTAAAACATTTTGCATATGAAAGGTATTATAAGAGAACTACTTTTGTATCTAAACTTTTTTAAGATGCTACATATGCTTTTCTGCAGATTTTTTTGAAGGTTGGAAGAAGTTGTAAGTAAAATCGACAAGCTTTAGTATATTGGTTTCTTCTCAGGCATTTGCTCATGATTTTAAATTAATTTAGTTTCTTAAAATCTTTGCCTTCCATCTTTAATTTTAGTTGATTTCTGGGCCCTTCTTGCCACGACTTCTAAACAGTTCACACATTTCATTTATCTGTAAAGCATCCCTACAAGACAGAGAAATGATAGAAGGTCTGTGCTCATTAGAGGCAGGGGCTCAAGGGCAGAAAAAGTACAGAGTTGTTCAGAGAGGAATTCCCACCCTGGAGCTCCAAGGTGAGGATGATGTGACTATTAAAGTTACTGAGCAAAAGCAAAAGCTGTTGTGAGCAAGTGGGGAATGTAAACTACAGAGATTTGCATGAATTAAGGTTTTCTGAGCATGATGTTTGGTGACAAGCAGGTTTTCTACCAGAGGAGAGGCTGATCCACAGATCTCAGCCCAAAGTAAGGACTGAAAACAACCATGAAGTTAAATCTGTGGGGTGACTTTTTCTCTGGAGTGTTATTTTAAATATATTTTCTGCATCATCTGTCTCATTACAGATAGTAGTGTGTACATCTATCAGCAAAGAAAAGGAAAAGCAGTATAAACTGTCAATTGCTTCAACTTAAAAAGGAGTTCTAAAAGGTCTGATTAGATGGTACTGCTCAGGTTTTTTGAGATGTAAATGTTCTGCTTGTCCCTTGGGAATAGTTTATTTAAAGCATGTTTGTTGGAGGAAAGAATTTGTTTTCTCTGAAGAAAGCTTCGTGGCATTGGAACCTAGAGCGAAGTGTGTGTGATCCCATTTCGTGCAGAGCTTTGACTGAGATGGCTCCCTTGAGGACAGGGTAGATCACTTTGATTAGTTTTCCCCCACTGTGGCTTTAATCCAGAGCACACTGATTGAAAGAGTGATCGCTGCAGGAAATGTCAGTTATCTGTTCAATCAGATATATGATTATATAACCATTACAATGGTTCTGCTTTTAAATAGTAAGAGTTTCTTCTCATCATCGTGGTTAATATTAGTGTGCTGATAAGTACCCAGCAATTTATCTGCTCTGGTTACAAGTTCTGAGTGTCCTGGCATCTTTTACTACCTTTCAGCTTTGTGGTCTGGGCCTAATGACTGGCAGCTGTCAAACCTGGCTCTGAAAAGCCCATCACTGCTCTCTGTCTCTGCTTCTCCTTTTTGAAGAAGTTGGAAGGGGTGGGTGCTTCAGTTGCTCTGTTTAAGATTGCCCATCCTGAGCCTTCTTTTTCTTAGGTTACATATTTGGCCTGGCTTAACTCGGGTCTCCAAAGAAGAGCCTAAACCAGGCCCTGCACAGGATGAGCTGTCACACAGAGGTGGCCTTTCACCAGCATCCCTCTCTTTCTGGATGCAGTCTTTCCCACTGAGCGGGGTAGCCCTGTGTCTCTCTGTGCTTTCCATTACTAACTGTCTTTGTTTCAGGAGCAGCAAGGCCAGTGTGATGCCAGGCCGTGTGGGTAGGTCTTTTTATAGTTTTGCTGGGCTTCATTTATTTCATATTTATGATGGTCTGAGCACATTTTCATATAGTTCAGCCAATTATTAACTGTAATGGAATATTTCTCTATAAGGGCCTGGTTTTGCCCTTGAATTAAAATCCCCTGTCCTTCCCTGGGGACAGCAGGATAACAACTACTTACAGAATACCAGAAGCTGGAAATGTGCATGCTTGAATTGCCCTTTACTATGGAGGAGGAGCATTTTCTCTCCTACTATTACCAGAATTATTCCTTCTAAGTAAGGTTTGTTCAGCTTTCGACTTCATGTTTTAGTTGAGAAATTCAGAGAAAATTCAGACAGACAGTACTTGTCATTTCTTTCTGCATCAGAAGAGTCAGAGAGAAGGGAAACACATCTCAGAGTGTCCCTCAGTTGGCAGCACAGATCACCACAGCACATTATTATTGATGGTCTTTGCAACTTCAGGATCCTGGTCTTCCCTGAAACCTCACGTATTCCAAAGGCAATTCTACCTGCTGTGACTGGGGCAGGAGAGTTGGGTTTTTTCATCCATATCATCAGTTCACTTCTTAAAGTTGTTTCCATATATTTACCAAAGCTGTATTAATTTCTTCTTGGGTCAAGAACCTCTTCTCTGTCTGTTCTTTCCTCCAGAGAGGAGGAAAGTTGCACTCACTTGATGGAGAGAATGCTCTATGTGTTAACAATTTGCTTTTATTTTAAGATACAAATGTATTTCGTGTTCTAATTTGATTTTTCTGTGGCCTCAGGATAATTTCAACTGATATTAATTTTTAATGTCTTTTTGAAGTGAGATCTATATTACAGCTTGTGCTGCTTAAGGTTACATGTTCCACTCTAAAGCAAAGCAGTTTGTGTGGGAGCTGCCTGACTTGATGGGAACCCTTTGTCTTTCATGGGACATGCTGCTGTTCTTCCATGCCATTTTATAACCTCAATGCCTTTGTGTTGCAGACAGCCCTTCCTTTCTCATCTTGCTTTTTAGTTTAGTTACTGCATGCTGCCCTGTAGTAACATGCTGTGTCGTCGTGTTGGTTAACACATGCTAGCTCTTTATTAAGAATACTGTACAGCTTCTAGGTTACATCTCAGGAGTTAGTGCTTGCCCTAAAGATGTCTTTCTCCCTAGATGTCTCCCCAGAGACTCTCTCAATGTCTTCTTCTAAGGTATCTTATCTACCATGTCTCTCCTCTGTGATCTCTCTCCTCTAAGATGCCTATTCTAAGATCACTCCTTCTCAGATGTCTCCCTTCTAAGAAGTCTCTACCAAGATATCTCCTTCTCCTTCCCCTACCTTCTTGTAAACACCTTCAACCACCCCTCGAAGCAGGGACCTGATAGGTTCTCTGCTGCCTCTCCCTTTCTCCCAGGAATGCAAACAACCCCTGTTTTCTCCGGCTTCTTCTTGGTGTTTATATATCTTCTTCAAGGCCAGGACCTGCATGTGTGAGAACAGGGCTGCCTGCAGCTTTGTTCTCTCCACACTGCCTCATTTTCTGGGATGGACTGTTATTGTTGGCTTTCCCTTGAAGTGGGCTGGCATGGAGAGAGATTGGAGAAAAATTATTGCTCTTTTTTTCTTTTCTAAATCCCTGCATTTCAGCTCATGTTGCAGGAACAGGCTTTTTGACAGATTTTTTAGCTCATCTGAGCAGCATTAATTCTGTGTCAAGGTCAGTCAGTCAACTTAAAAGGAAATCATATCACAAGGGGTTTTCTCTCCTAACTCTTGAGTGTTAGAAAAACTGGAATCACACTGACCTTATAAGAGGTCACATCTCGCAAGGTTTCTTTTCATCATATACTAATCCAGTTAGCAGTTCCATTACTTAATTTCTTTGCTTATTTTCTGACAAGACAACCAAAGGGTAGTACTGATAAGACAGGTACAAATAGGACTCTGCTTTTCTTTTCTGCAGCATTTCACAGAAAGTGAAGTGTCACAGTGTTATTTTCCCTCACCACCTCCATACAAATGCTTCATCAATGTTACATTTAAAACATTGTGTAGCCCTATAGGGCCCTAAAGAAAAGTACCAATTTGAGCAGAAACTTCTTAAGAGAATTTTTCTCTTGAAGAAGTGAGCTTGGTTTGAGGCTGTAATCTAAGGAGGTGCTCCAGTAATTAATGGGAAAGCATACAACCAAAATAACTTAGAAGGGTTTTTATTTAGTTTAATTCTATGTTTTGTGACTTGTGCTCTGTGATGTAATGTAAAACTGAATGAAAAACAGTTACAAGGTGTGGACCCTGTAATTTTTCAGTGTCTGTGAAATCTCAAAATGAACAATTTGTCTTCTTAACAGGACATGGAGCAGATGTGAAATGTGTTGACTGGCATCCAACCAAGGGATTAGTTGTTTCAGGAAGTAAAGATAGCCAACAGCCCATCAAGTTCTGGGACCCAAAGACTGGCCAGAGCCTTGCCACACTGTGAGTTCTTGCCCACAGACTTTGATTTGCTCAAATATAAGCTAACTTTTATAAAGAATTTTTTTCTTAATTCACTTCTTAGCTCTTTTCCTCACATCTTTTCAGCCATACACAATTGCTTCAAACATAAAGCTAGGGCTTCAGCTGTGCCAGAATATATAGAGGTTAGATGAAGACAAGTCTGCACTTAGAAAATTGACTTGACTTCAATATTCCTTATATAAATTTACTTTGTCCTTCTTCATAGACCTCCTAGTCACACAGTTCCCATTCAGACTGAGATATGGAAAAACAAAAGAAACCTTTCATCTGCCTGATGAAAACTTTCTTAAACTGTGGTAGAAATATACTCAGTAACTGAATGTTGTCTCAGTGAGCACTACCAGTTGCTCTGAAGTACAAAAGACCAGGATCAAAGCATAGAACTTTTACACAGAAAACCTCAGTGTTCTGCTGTAGTACTTTGTTATTGACCTGAATATCTGTGACTGGCAAATTGCACATTTTTGTCTGTGTGTGAGAAGTCGTTATCGGGGCCAGTAGTCGGTCTGTCTCTGCTTGCAGACATGCTCATAAAAACACAGTGATGGAGGTGAAACTGAATCTTAATGGCAACTGGCTGCTGACAGCTTCTCGTGACCATCTCTGTAAGCTCTTCGACATCCGTAACCTGAAAGAAGAACTTCAGGTCTTCAGGGGTCATAAGAAAGAGGCCACAGGTCAGAATTTGTTTTATTGTGTGGAGTGGTGTTATTAAGTTTGTAAACCTTTTGAGATCCTGATTTCCGTTCATTAGAAATCCTTGTGTTACACCTTCTGATCGTGGCTTACTTTGTGTTTCAGCTGTGGCCTGGCATCCTGTTCATGAAGGGCTGTTTGCCAGTGGGGGATCAGATGGGTCCTTACTGTTCTGGCATGTTGGGTATGTGGTATTTTCATCAGCACATTGGAAAGATGTTGGTCAGAGGTGAAAGCTCTAACACTAAACAGAAAATGTCCTTGTCTCCTTTGAATCCATATTTAACCTGCATGTTTATGGTATAGCTTGTCCTCTTTACCTGTGGAATTTGTTAATATGCTTCATTTGTGAAGAAGTTTTCTTGTATGGATGTGTTTTAAAGGATACAATTGCTTGCACAAAACCAACCTTTTGTTCAGACAGTGACGAATGGTCGAAGCTCCAAATCTCTTAAAGCTTATTCTGAGGTGCTGTAATTATTTTATTTCTAAATGTACAGTTAAAAATCCCTAAATTACTGAATTGTCTGTTAAAAACCACTGGGAACAATCAGTTCACCCAACAGAAAAACTGAAGAGGCTTAAATTTGGGATAGAGGATGAACAATAGCTGAATAAGTTTTGTATAGTAAAAGTTTTGTATAGTAGCTGTAGCAGATGCTCAGCTATGTATAACCTTTTTTTATTTTGTGTATTTTGAATACATCAGGGTTGAGAAGGAGGTTGGTGGAATGGAAATGGCCCATGAAGGAATGATCTGGAGTCTGGCATGGCATCCCCTTGGACACATTCTCTGCTCGGGCTCAAATGATCACACCAGGTAATTTCAAGTATTTAAAGAAAAGGTCTAAGGGAATGTATGTACATTTAGAAAC
Source organism: Serilophus lunatus (assembly GCA_013399895.1). Taxonomy (NCBI): domain Eukaryota; kingdom Metazoa; phylum Chordata; class Aves; order Passeriformes; family Eurylaimidae; genus Serilophus; species Serilophus lunatus. Next base: position 1,088,193 of record VXBA01005309.1, read on the forward strand.
TAGAAAGGTACTTGGCTCTGATACACAACCAATGGCCAAAGCAGAGACACAAATTTATGTAAATAGCAAGGCACTGACATTTTACATTATAAAGTAGAGTCTAACTTTTGTCCTTCATCTAAGGAAGCCTTAAAAAATACTAGGATTTTGGTTTGTGGGAGCTCTGAAATCTCCTGAAGAAATTTTTTAAAAAGAATTATTGTAGTTTCTGAAAAAATATTCTCATCTCCACATCAGTTTTCCCTGCAGATCAACTGCTGGTCATGTCTGTCTCCATATTGCAAAAATGTTTGGAGGCTGAAGTATGTGTATTTAGGTTGAACATGCTGTAAACATGGTGCATTTTATAAATGCAATATATTTTTGTGTGGGAATGTGTGTATTTAGTGCATATGAAGAATATATTTGAGCAAGAAGGTTTTGGAATGGACTAGAAATATATTTGTTCAGGAAATGATGTTGATCTTTGTACTTATACCCACTACTTTGAAGTGTCTTCTAACTTGTAACTATATAATTCATTAACATACTTGTTTTTTACTTTTTGGTTTGAACCTCACATCTAGTATTCAGATCTAGAGCTGAACTTGATTTAGTAATAATTGAATACTTATATAATCAAGATGGCACATTAAAAATAAAAAAAATTATTAGATTCAAAGTTGGTAATGCTCTTGACCCTTTATTGAGATCATGGAACTTTCTTTTGACAGCAAGTTTTGGACTAGAAATCGTCCTGGGGATAAAATGCGAGATCGTTACAACTTGAACCTGCTGCCTGGGATGTCAGAGGATGGTGTGGAATATGGTAAGGCCAATTTCTTCACTGTGGAAGGAAGAGGGTTGGGGGCAGGAGCAGCCTAGGTCCTTAGCTGGGTACAGTGAGGCAGCAGAATTAAAAGTTTCAGTGACCACCTAGTCAAAGATACCTTTCCATGAGGGAGATTTTACTCTCCATATTTTCAGCGATCACCATTCCAACAATGACTTTTCTTCTCTTTCCACAGCTCCAGGAGGTAAGACCTGCTCTGTCAATCACAGGAAGGAGGTTTGGCTCTCCATCTGGCAATATCTCCAGTTTACTTTTCTTGCTGAAAAATTCATTTGTCTTCAAGACTTCCTGCAGTCCTGAACTATGGAAGGAAAAACTTTGAAATCATTGAACTTTGTGAAAATCTCGAAACTTTACCTCCTTCTTAAGGATTTATCTCAGTAATTTTAGCTCTTCAGGGTGTACCTCAGCCATGTAAAGTTGCTTCTGTTTCTTCAGATTTTTGGTTATTTGCTCCTTTGGTTTTGGTAATGGTAATTAAAATGGAGGACTTTAATCCCATTTAAATGTTAAAATATATATAGATTTGGTATAACAGAAATGGGAATGATTATGGGTTATTATTTCTTTTTCTGAACTTCTTCCCTAAATGTAACTTTCCTGAAAGGACATAGCCTTTTTTGGGTGTTTTTATGAATCTGAATTTGCAGTTCTTTTAATGTCCTGTAATTCATGCGTGGAACTAAAAAGTGACCCACCAGCTGTAAAATATGTATTTATTACTGGAATATGATACTAATGGTAAAAGCATGTGAGAATCCAAAGGGATAAAATGGTAATGTAAAGAAAAATGTTCCAACTATAACTCTTTATTTTTTTTCTCTAGATGATCTGGAACCCAACAGCCTGGCAGTTATTCCTGGCATGGGAATACCTGAACAATTGAAAATAGCCATGGAGCAGGAGCAGATGGGTAAGTAGCAGCTATGAGGAAGCATTTTCCTGAGCAGTCCGGATACTGTGTGACTTTTTCATTCCTTTCATGTTCTTTGGGAGTGCAGATGCTTTTTTCTAAAGTTCAGTGTTGTGTGTATTTCCCATGTAAAGAAGGAGGAGCTGAAGACCTCTTGATCTCTTTTGCTGAATAAGCTGTAAAAATAATAGAGGATCTCTCTGTAAGCCTGCATTGCTCTGACTGCTTGTTCCTCTGGTGCCAAAGGGAAAGACGAGTCCAATGACATTGAAATGACAATCCCAGGACTGGACTGGGGAATGGAAGAAGTAATGCAAAAGGACCAAAAGAAAGTGCCACAGAAAAAAGTTCCCTATGCAAAACCAATACCAGCACAGTTTCAGCAGGTAAGTAAGTACCTGATACACAGAGAACAGAACAACTCGTTATTTCAACCACACACTTTTTGAAGTTAGGAAAATGTTTTGGATTTCCAGTATCAGCGCTTCTATATCAACACCCAGTACAATTTACTACAGTAGATAGTTTAATTACTATTTCAGTGTAAAAATATTTGTTAAAATCCCTTATATCTACATCTAGAAAAAAGTTACAAGGTGTGGAATTTCCATTCAGCATTGTTTTTAGCTTCCAAGTATCCATACGATATCCGTGCTACACAATGTTTCAGCACATCCTTTCTCAGTATAGCATGTTGTTCTGCAGAATTAACCTTGTGTTTCCTAATTCTTACAGGCATGGATGCAGAATAAAGTTCCTTTGCCTCCCCCACCTGAGCCATTGAATGATAGAAAGGAGGATATTAAGCTGGAGGAGAAAAAGAAATCCCAGGCAGAGATTGAGCAGGAAATGGCAGCACTTCAGTACACAAATCCACAGCTCTTGGAGGTATGTGTGGTAAAAACAGTTATTAGCTAGTTTGTTTTAGTCCTCTGTGTGATAGATTTGGACTTCAGCACTAAAGCGAGTGGCTTCCTTTAGCAGTGCTGTTTTCACCTTTTTACAAAAAGGCATCTAAGGGAACAGGATATCGCACTTAATGTGTGATGCTGGGAAACCTTCAGTGAGGCCCCCACGTCTCAGTTAACCAACACTGGTCTGGGGGTCTCTTCAGTTAGTTATTTCTATTTATTACAAGAAAAGCATTTTTAATCTCCGGAAAGGTGAGATGATGGCTTCTGATTTTAAGTTGTAACATACATGTTCTGGATCTCTTCTTTTCGGACAGCAATTGAAGATTGAGAGACTTGCACAAAAGCAAGCTGAGCAAGTGCAGCCGCCGCCCCCAGGAGGATCTCTCCATGGACCCCAGCCTTTCCCAGGGCAAGGCCCAATGTCACAGATGCCTCAAGGGTTTCAGCAGCCCCTTCCACCTCAGCAGATGCCAATGAATATGCCTCAGATGGGACCTCCTGGTCCACAAGGACAGTTCAGACCTCCGGGACCTCAAGGACAAATGGGACCTCAAGGTCCATTACACCAAGGAGCTGGAGGTCCGCAAGGGTTCATGGGACCACAAGGACCTCCTGGTCCCCAAGGGCCTCCACAAGGAATGCCACGGCCTCAGGATTTGCATGGACATCAAGGAATGCAGAGACATCCAGGCCCCCATGGTCCAATGGGCCCTCCAGGCCCACAGGGTAATGCTGGCCCCCAAGGACACTTGGGACCACAGGGCCTGCCGGGGTCTCAGACTCACTTGGGACCGCAGGGTCCACCTGGGCCACAAGGTCACTTGGGTCCTCAAGGTCCCCCTGGAGGTCAAGGAATGCAGGGGCCGCCTGGTCCCCGAGGAATGCAAGGACCTCTTCCTCACGGCATGCAAGGCGCTCCAGGATCTCAAGGGATGCAGGGCCCTATATCTCAAGGGCCTTTGATGGGACTTAATCCAAGAGGGATGCAGGGTCCACCAGGACCCAGAGATAACCAGGGACCTAATCCACAAGGGATGATGATGGGTCATCCACAAGAAATGAGAGGTCCTCATATGCAAAGTGGTTTACTAGGACACGGCCCCCAGGAGATGCGGGGACTGCAGGGACCCCCGCCCCAAGGTACAATGTTGGGACCACCACAAGAACTGCGTGGGCCACCTGGTCCTCAGGGCCAGCAGGGACCTCCACAAGGCTCCTTAGTGGGGCCTCAAGGAAACATGCAAGGACCTCAGGGACAGCCGAACCCTTCGAGGGGGCCACACCCTTCCCAGGGCCCTCTGCCCTTCCAGCAGCAGAAAACGCCGCTGCTGGGCGACGGGCCTCGCCCCCAGTTCAATCAGGTACGTGCTGGTCTGTGTAACAGGAGGAGTGCCAAGAACTCGGGAATGATGACTGTCATGTGGTAGGAATGCACAGCAGGAGCTGAGAGGCTGCAGATTGGGTATTCCTTGCAAGACTGAGGCCTCAGGAGAACTGAAGTGATAATGAAAAGGGCTGTGTAGCTTGGAAACTGCAGAGGTCGATGTTGTCCCTGCCAATGGCAGGGAGGTTGGAAAAAGATGGTCTTTAAGGTCACTTCCAACCCAAACCATTCTGTGATTCTGTGACTCCGGAAAAAGGATTATTGGGAATACTTGTACAGAAATCAGTCTGCTATGAAAATATGTAACCTTAAGAGAAATTTCATTTTTTTTAAGTTTGAAGACAGTGAACTGTTTTAAGTGGGGTATTTCCTGAGGAGTAGACAAGCACTAATAAAAGTTGAATTTAAGCAAACTGAACATATGAAAAGTCATATGTATTAATTAAAGCAATTATGGCCAACTCTGTTGTCCAGAGTAGTTAATCTGAACTATGGGGTGGATTTACCACAGATGCTGACACACTTGGAGTCGGCTTAGGTCTGGTTGCACTTTCCAGTTCAGATTTAAGTGCAGAGGAACACAAGGGACAAGGCTGTCCTGTTCCCTGCCTTTAGCCACCTCTGTACTACCTGGAGCACAGGTTCAGAGATGGCCTTGGCCCCTGCTAACTCCTTACTCCTACTGAGAAGCAGGAGAGGGAGCACAGGTATTGAACAGGTTTGGGTAGGATAGCCCAGGTCTGGTGGGATGAGTGCTGAGCTGGACATGCTAAGCAGGGCCTGGGTGTGACAGCCACGGAGTTGTCCCCATGCCCTGCTGCCTCAGCATCAGCTCCAGGAGGGTCCACCAGCTCAGCAAGGTGTTGGGCACAGCTGTCCTGGAACACTGGAGAGTGCTGCTTACAGGCACACCAGTTAATTCTGCAGAGGTCAAGTCAGGCTTTGTTAAGTCTGGTTCAGCACAGCTGCAGCCTGCCCTGCCACCTTCAACACCATCCATTTTCTGCTCTACCTCACATAACACAGAGCTCTCTGTGTTTGTTGGCTCCCACAAGTTCCTGTTTGCATAGCACCGATTCTCTACTTTAAATTTCTCTTGATTGTCTTCAGTTGTAGGTGAATTTTGAAAGAGAAGTTTGGAAAAACAATTCTACTTAATTTTAAAAAAATGTGGTGCCTTTTAAACAGAATTGACTCTTTCAGAGATGCACTCAATAGTTTTTAGTCGAAGCCTAAGACATGTACATGTATAGTCCTTAGCGTGTGCATGCCAGTACCATGCACAGTGAGGAATGACTTACTGAAATGAGCTTTAGCTCAGTGATTCCTTTTCAGATTGAAGCACAGTAGCCTACAAATTCTGGGTATATTTGAGTATTTTTTCCTTTCCTTTTTTCAATGAATTAGTCATTCCCTCCACAAGTCCGTTAATGTGCTACTGTTGCTGAGATTTTAAAGGTATCCAAATTATGCAAATGAGCATTGATTCCACAGCTATGTAACTTAAACCACCAGCTTCTCATTGGTATCCCAAGGAGACTGATTTTTCTGCTTTGAGAGTAATTACCACGTATGTGAAGGCCTGTCCTTGTCTGCCCCTGCTGCTAACACTGTTCAGAATTCAGTAGGGTGCTCTTGGCAGGTGGCTGGTTATTTTCAATATCTGCTATCTTGAAGGCTTTTACAGATACCAAAAAAAGACAAATGATTTTTTCTTCCTTGTGTTCCTTTAGTATGGTAATGGCTTCTAAAAATTAACGTATTTTATAATTCATAAAGTCAGGTTTTGCTCCATTTTGCTTCTTTGTAATATAACAGGAGTTCCTGTTTAAAAAGGCCCCGTGATTTTTTTTTAAATAGGCTTTACCTTGGTTTGTGTTTTGAATCTGACATTTATCTTCTGAAACTTGTACAAATCACTTGCCTTCCTTTCAGTAGCAGAAGTGTGTAAATATCAGCTTTATGAAGGGCTTGTGACATTAATACAGAACATTTAAAGATACTTGTAAGGGTTAATCTCCATATAAGACATCACTGTTACTGTACCTGCTGTACACCAGAAGCAGAGGTTTGCTGGGGTACACAAGGCCATTTACAGCTTTTAGTAAAGTATCTCTTTCTGAACTCTACCTATCTTTCAGTTTCAAGCTTGAGGTCTGGAATGCATTTAGAAAGTAAAATCATGTGAAAACATGGTGTTAAGGCTCTGTGTTCCCAGCTTGGCAAAGTGTGGTTTGCTTAGAATAAAAGTTCCTGCTACATGCTAAGGAAACTCATTTAGTGAGTGCTAAAAAATGCTTCTTTGGTTAAACACTAGTGGCATAACTTGAAGAAGTTCCACAAAGTTTATTTTATGTAAGCATATGCTAAATATTTGAGAAATCCTGGAACTCCAGCAAGGCTTTGGTCGGGAACAGCAGAGACTGTGATAGATGGGTCTTACCTAGTCAGGGGATTGATCTGTTCTGGACTCAAGTCACCATTCAGCCACTAGGAAGGTATTTTTGGTTTGCTTGGGATGTTTTTTAATAGGCCTTGGGTGTCCAGGCCTTTTATTTTCCTTATTTTTCCAAAGTCTTTACAATATTAGTGGAAACAACTATGAGGTTTGTAGTATATATTTTGTGCTTTCTTGTGTTTATCCTCTATACTGCAGTTGAATATAAGTGTTTAATTTAAAAATGTATTTCAAGACATGAGGGGAAAAAAATACAAATGAACTTTTTGCTTCTCCGCTACCAGAAAGAAGAAGGTAGTGTTTCTTCAAAATAAATGTAGAGTGTGAAAACTATTTGATTCATGGAGAAGTTCAGCAGTGTAATTATGACCCAATGATGTGATGGAGTACAGGTCTTGAAGTATTTCTACACTGCCTGAAGTCTGGAGAGCTTTTTACAAGTCAGTTTGAAGGCCAAGTCTAAATCCCGAACACCAGACATGTCTAGGAAAAAATATTACATGTTTGGGAATTGGGGGGAATTGGTTTCTTGATTATTTCAGCATAAGAAGGTTTTGTACAGCCATCCTGCAGGTTTCAGTTCTGTCTTGTTCCCATTCTTACTCTTGGATCTCATAACCACAGTGTAAATTCTGTATGTGCCCCTTTTGAGTTCCAGTCAAGCTCAAACCACAAATGATGACTTTTTGTCAGGCCTTGGCTGTTTTAAGGCAGAATCAGACCAAACACCATTTCCAAACCAGTGTCACCATAGCAAGTGCAGTGTAAACTTGGTACCTGTAGAAATCTTCCATGGGTCTGTGACAGCAGCTAAATTTAAAGAGCATTATTTTATCCTTTAAAACTCACACAAAAAAATAGAGAAAATAACAAAAGACACTTACATACTTTATTTTTTTTCTTTGGCATCACATAATGTACACAAAACCTGCCCACTCTTACTGCTGCTGCTTGAGGAAGGAGGTGATTGTGTCCTGCCTTTAGCCCTGTCAATGCTGAAAGCCCCTTTAACAACTTGTCTCTTGTGTTTAGCCAAGGATTAGCACTTTTTTTAATCCAAAAATTAAGAAAAACAAACTTTGCCATCATGTTAAAAAAGAAAATAATGTATTTCCATGTTAACAGCTTCCAGAATTTTACAGTCCTCCTGTCCCAACATTCTTGTTAATTACTTTTGTATATATTTAGTTTTGCTTTTTTATTCATTATCAAAGGAAGTCATTTTCTATCCAGCTCTTTAACTGCATATAAATCAGTACCTGATATTTTTCAAACAAATACACACTGTTTCCTCATCTGGAGAAATATTCATATAGAATATTCAATATATTCAGTACATTCTTATAGAATATTCATGCTCAGCTAGAATATGAACTTTATCATCTTTGGTTGTTACAAGTAAAACATCAATCCTTGAAATGCTGTTTCCTATAAAATTGTGTTTCTCAGTGACTGAAAACATTACTGATGTGAATGTCTGAAAAATGAGGCTGAAACCATTGGAAGGAGCATGAGCTGTCTCTGTTGTACAGTGTGTGCAGGTGCAACCTTTATGGGAAAAAAAAATGTTTTTCACTCTTACAAAAATGTTTAAATTACTCACATGTGGTTTTTCTTCTTACACGTTCACAGGACGGGCAGAACCCGGGTCCTCCTCCGCTGATACCAGGCCTGGGGCAGCAGGGAGGACAAGGTCGTCTTGGCCCTCACAACCAAGGACCTGGTCTTAATAAAGGTAATTAAACACGTGTGTTCTCCAGCAAGTCAATCTGCTAAAAGAGGGACTGTCCCTCTGTGGTGCCTCCAGACAGGAACAACTGAGAGGAAAGCTTTCCTGGATGCGGAATATATAGAGGAAAAGTTTTCCCAGAAGTGTTGTTTGATGTCAAATGTACTGTGTGCTTTGTAGAACTGTACAAACTAGAGCATCTTCAAGCACTTTAGCAAATGTTACAGACACCTGCTGTGATTTTTTTCCCTGCAGGTGACACCCGTGGTCCCCCCAACCATCACCTGGGCCCAATGTCTGACAGGCGGCACGACCAGAACAGCGGCGGCCCCGAGCATGGGCCCGAGAGGGGCTTGTTCCGAGGTGGGCAGGAGTGGGGTGATGGCAGAGACAGCAGGGGCTTGCCAGACAGACGAGGACCTCACCCTGATTTCCATGATGACTTTGATCGGCCCGATGACTTCCGTGAAGACTTCCACCCAGATAAGAGATTTGGCCATCGATTGCGGGAATTCGAGGGGAGAGGAGGCCCTCCACTGCAAGATGAGAAATGGAGACGAGGTGGACCTGGGCCTCCCTTCCCTCCTGATCACAGGGAATTTGAAGGAGGTGGTTCAAACCGTGGGCCTCTCGGCGCTTGGGAAGGACGGAGACCTTCAGATGACAGATATCCACGGGATCCTGAGGACGCACGCTTCCGAGGAAGACGAGATGAGAGGTAAGAATAAATCTATTTATCTTTCTTGGGTTAAAGGGTAAATGGAGGGAACTCTTTTTTTCCTGGTTTCCTTTTCATTAAGGAGTCTATCTGTTTCAGATTTATAAACTGGAAACCAATAAGGAAATGAAAACTCTAATATACCTGAGTATAGAGTCCATAAAAATCATTCAGTAATAGAAGAAAACTTGAAAAATGGTCATTGTACACAGCAGCTTCCGTGTCTAAACAGTAAGTAAAGAGAAGGGAGAAAGTTTGTAGAGAAGATCCAGTGACACAGGATGAAGATTTGAGACCATTTTGATGAAAACTGAGAGGAGACTTGAAGGTTAAAATGACAAACTTGAACATTAGAAGTGCATTTTGAGACTTTGTCTCCAGTCACAAACTACAGCATGACTGTAGAGGCTGTAGGATGAGATGCAATGTCCTTGTAAGGAGCAGGAACAGTGATCCTACTGTTGGATAAAAGGGACAGAGCTACAGCATCTCATGGACTGTCGAGACTATTTTCATATGTGTTTGCTTGTAGAAATTTTATTTCTCTTTCTGACTTCTTACTGCCAAGCAAAGAACTCAAAAGTAATTTTATTTAGAGCAATGTCCATGCCATTGCTCACAATCTGCAAATAAATCAAAAAGGAATGAATTTGCTTCTAGTTACCAGTGTAAATATGGAGGAATTAACGCTGTCTCCAAGATTAACTGTCAGTGAAATTGCTCCTGATTTATGCTGGTTTAATTTAATGAAATTTGGCCTCCAAGGTCTAAGCCTCTCACTAACCACCGACTCTCTATGTATAAGAACGTGTGCTTGTACAAATATGCTGTAGTCTCCACATAATGTGAATTTTGTGTGTTTTAGTTGCCTTTTAATCATTTTCTTACATTCCTTTTACTTTGCATCTATACAGCTCTTCTTTTAGCTATTTTCTACCTAGCTCTGTAAAGATGTACCTTTTGTGTGAAGAGTATGAAAAGAAATGAACAGTAATTAAAAGAAGGTAACAAAGCCATTTTTAAAGTCAAGTCAGAGATAATCCGAGCTGAATGGTCTGCATCATAGAACTCTAAAAGACACAGCAGACACAACTTTTAGATGCTCAGTTAGAGATTATCAGATCTTATAATGAAAATGCTTAGAGATTGGAAAATATTTTATTATGGTCCTGATTTTTCAAGTGTTTCAGGAAGGGAAATGAGAACCTTGTGACCTGTAAATCTGACTCTTCAACTAAGAGTAGTCTATTTATCAGAGTGCAAGTGTTTGTCCAGAGTTTGAAATGAATTGGCACAGGGCTCTAAAAGGCTCATTGCGCTTGTAAACTTGATGAATTTCTTGGAATGAAGGTTAACGAGGTGCCATTTACTGCAGATGCTGTGGTGGACTTAATCCCAACCACTCCTTTACCTGACTTGGTTTGGAATTGAGATTGTAACTGGTTTGATCAAGCACGAGAGGCAAATGTGTGTATGTGTGTTTCTCTCTAATTTCCCGTCCTTTTCATCCCTGTCCTGTTCTTACTCTACCTGTGCATATCAACATGATGCGTCTACTGCAGAGACCTGCCTCTTCCTGCCTGCTGATCTGCACAGTGTGTAGTTGTGTACAGTAAGGTCCTAGGCCTCAAGGAAGATCTGAGAGCAGTCAAACAGGAACTGAGCCCCATGCAAGGCAGGGTTTTACATGTGGCTGATATGAAAAGGGGAATAAGGACATGCATAACACAGTATTAGGAGCTGTGGCTATGTCAGGCAGAGGTTTAGTAGATTTCAAAACTCAGCTGTGTCCTTAAGTTGCCTGACAGCAATAGGAAAGCCTCTGTTCCTGCAGTCCTAGGGCCTTGTGTGGCAGATCTTGGTAATTTTCAAGCTAAGCAGAATCACACCATGTCAGTATTAGAGTGGGAGGCCCTCTAAGGAACACCTAGAGGACTGTGCTGTTTCAAGGCTAAACAATATTGCTCTGTGATGATTTGAACCATTTGTACCTGACACTGTTCAGTTTGTTTTCCCAAACCATCCAAGTTAATGTAAATGGTTCATGGTCCATACACAGCACTCCTCCATCCACTGTTGTACCTCTACAGGCACAGCAGCCTCCTCTCTGTATTGTGTTTGTTTTCTGGGAGGTGGAGACAGACCTATTGTTTTTTATTAAAAACAATGTAAAAGTTTAAAAATATTGTATTGTGTAATGACTACTGTTAAAATATTTAAATTTGTAATTAAAAGGTTAATGTTGTTAAAATTCTAAATAAAAGTATCTAAAGTTTTGCTTGTAATAGGATGCACTGTGTCGTTAATGAGCCGGGGAAGGGGGAGCTGCACACAGCCAACACCATCGGCATGTCGTGGTGTCTGACCAGTTTGACCAGTGTGGAACTGGGAACAGCAGGGAGGTGGGGGGCATCTGTGACTGGGCAAGGAGTGCTCCACACTGTGTGCTGTCACTGAGGGTGGGGTGGCACGGTGAGGACTCAGCACCACCCAAACACCCCCAGAGACCCTGGGCTGTGACTGACACTGGCGTGCACCTCCCGAGTGCCATCGTCACAGAACGTGGATGTGCTTTACAAGCACTCCAGGTGTTTTAACTGGTCATATCAGAAGCAAAACTAGTAGTTATTCGTGCAGCCATCTGCAGGCTGAGCTGACATGGCACTGACAGGTCAGTAAGAACCATTCTCCCCTCTGGAGAGCTGTCCAGGCCTCCCCAGTGCGGTGCTGGAGGAGCTGTACTCAGTTAAGACGAGGTGCAGAACCCAGTCACACCAAATTCCTGAAGAGGCCGTGGTACTTCCTAGATGGCAGTTGCCAACCTCAGTGTCCTAACTACATTTTGCAACACAAAATTCTTCAAAATTCTGCTCTTCAGGTTGCAGAATGCTCACTGTTCAGCCATCACTGTCTCTACAGAGCCAAGGGCAGTCTAGATGCATTTGCTAAAGTTGTAAATTTTGAAGAATAGACTGAAAAAGAGAATATTCTGGCAAAAGAATCATAGAATCAATAGGAATGAGATGCTGGAATGTTTTGTTATAGCCACGAGTCATTGTCATTGCTTGTATGTTTTCAGTTTGTTTTAACACCAAAATGGAAAGAATAAAAGGGAAGGGGAATATAAGATCACTACAGTTAAGGGAAATTACTGTTCCTTGCCTTACCTCACCTCACATCTATCATCACTCACTAATTGTTTTTTCGCACCTTTTTCATTAAATGAATGTGGTATGTTTAACAATATTTTCCTTGTATGAAAAACCAACAACCAAGAGAAGGGGATATGAAGGGAAAACTACAAAAATTAATATCAAAGTGCTCAAAGGCAGAAAATGGGCACTTTTCCACCTCCAAATGCTGTTCTACTAACTGTATGTGCTGTAGCATTAAGTGAAACAGTTCAGAAATGATTATTGAAACAAAGCTGACTCAATTCTGCCTAAACTCCACATTTGTATCATGTTCTTTCTTGTAGCTTCAGAAGAGGAGGACCCTCAAGACACGAGGGCCGGGGGCCCAGGGGCAGAGATGGCTTTCCTGGCCCTGAAGATTTTGGGCCAGATGATGCTTTTGACTCTCCAGATGAAAACTCCAGGGGAAGGGACCATGGTGCTCGAGGGCGAGGTCGTGGTGCTCTGAGAGGTGAGGGGAATGTTCTTCCACACAGAAATGCAAGGGTGAGGAAGGAAAGGCATTTCTTGGGCAGATGACAATATTTTCTTGTCTTTTCTCACTCCTGTCCCCTGCTTCTCTTACTGCTCAGGAGCCCGGAAGGGTTTGCTTCCTACTCCAGATGAATTTCCACGCTTTGAAGGAGGGCGGAAACCAGAATCCTGGGATGGAAACAGAGAACCAGGTAAAAAATTAGGGGAGGTTTGTAGATGTCTACACTATAACCACTTTAAAAAGTATTTTTAAAATCACCTCTTTTTCCTGTATCTTGTATGTTTGTTACCAGTATTTTACCAGGACAAAAGCCAAACTTAGTTCTTTGGTCTTTTAAATTGAGGAAAAAATAACCATACAGAATTTAACTGACTCTAAATACAGCTGTCTTAGTGAACAAAAAATGATTGTGTCTTGATTCTCATTTGAGTTCTTGTATAGCCCAGAACTGCCTGGGCAGTTATCACTTGTGGATGACATTTCATGTGGGTTTTTTAAGATGTAGATTAATGCCAACAGTAATCTTTCCCTTGGTTGGCATCTTTTTTGTTTGCAAGAGTAATGTTTTCAGCTGCAATGTCTGACAGATTGTTGGTATTTGCATTTGTGTCACTAATGGCAACCTCATATGGGGTAAAACTGAGCTGTCATGGAAGAAATGAGTACAAATGCCACATGAATAAATGAAGATGTGATTGCCTCTAAAATATAGGAAAATATTTTATACTAAAAAGCACATTTTTTTGTCTGTCACATTTCTCTTTCCCATGAAAAACCTTCTTTACCTTTAACTTCTGTACTAAAAAATGGGACGGGGAAGCTTTATGTAATTTTAACTTAAAATTGTGTGCCAGATAGTGTGGGTGGTATGTAAATTTATGTGACTGCCTCCAAAAACGAGGAATAATGATCCAATGAACATCATTACTCATTATCCTGTGTTTTTGTGCCCAGGTCCTCGTCCAGACCACCCTCCTCACGAGGGGCACTCTCCAGCCAGCAGGGAACGTTCCTCCTCGCTGCAGGGCATGGACATGGCCTCGCTCCCCCCACGGAAACGGCTCTGGCACGATGGGCCAGGCACCTCTGACCACAGGGACATGGATGCTCCTGCTGGGCCTCCTGAGGAGAGGGGCAAAGGTAAAAAGCCCCTTTTATTGAAATCCTTATGGAACACCGGCATGTTTCTCAACATTGGGCTTATCCAGGACTTCTCTGTTCAGAGGGGATAAAGCTGAGCTAGTGAAGACCTGATCATGCCAGCTGGGGAGGTGAAGTCCAGTCTTACAGGAATATAAGAGCAGAGGGATTTTCTGGGACATCAAATCCAAACCTTCTCTCCAGCATTACAGAATCCTTTACTGCTCTGTTCAAAACCGGTTTGTTTTTGGCTCCCTGTTACTCCAGATGGAAAATACATTAAGAGCATTTTTTCTCATTTTCAGAATAGTTTTTTAATATTCGTACTTGTGGTATCATCCTTTAACTCAAATGTGAGAACACTGAGCCTGAAGTGATATGTCCCTGAAATGTTCTCTAAAGCTACAAAAATCTGTAATTCAGTGACTTACTGAAATATTGTTTTTGTATTTAATGGCTTTTGACAGTTACCTTTTGTGTGCTTCTCTACTTGCTTTAAGAATCATATGAACTTTTGATATCCACAACATCCATGGGCAGACCTCTACAATTTAATTGCAGTAGGTTATGCTTTAAAAAAAAAAGGAAGCAAGGAAAATGGTCCTGATTTGTGCTCATCATTCATCGATTTCATTTGATGTCATGTTCTAATTAAATTGAAAGTTGATTCCTGTTATTTCTGAATGCCACCTCTGATTGCACTGGACTCCACTTATTTCCAGCCTCAATTAGCTCCTCTCTAGATCAGAGCTCTGTATCTTTTCCTATCCTTATTATTCTCTGTATATACTGTTTTCAGTTTTAAATTACCCTTTTCTAAATTAATGTGTAGGATTGCACAGACTATTTAAGATGTGGTGTAACCATGGATTTCTACAGTTCTCTTGGTTTTGTTCTGTTTTCTCCAATCTTTCCTAATAGCTCCTCATGTCGTAGTTCCCTTAAACTACTAAGCAGTCACATGCTACTGTAACACACAAAACACATTCTTTTTATAGTAGCTGGTTCAGAGCCTATTGCTGCATGTGCCAGTTCCACAATCACCCTAGTAGCATCAACTTCAAAAATCTCAAGATTGCTATTGTCTTTTTTAAGTGGGTTTTAAAGGTTGTCTGTCTTTATTGTCCTCACATTGACTACCCACTGCCAGTGACAGAAGTCCTTCTCAGTTGCTTCCAGATGCTGAGCTGCCAACCTAGAGCTGAATTTTTTGTTGTTACTGCACAGCTTTGTCTTTGATGCCATTGAAGTCCATCTTGCTTTTCTTACCATTATCCTGAAGCTCATTCAGCTTTAAGTGCATGTCACTCCTTCTCTGCATGGACTCTGTTCCCAGTGTTGTATTAACAGCAGGTTCTACCATTCCTTCACAGATGTTTTGAAGAAAACTCTGATGGTAAACTCCCTCTCTATCAATATTTTTCCTTCCATAAGTGCATGCTGTGTTTCTAATTTAGCCAGTATTTATCCAATCTGTAAGGATTCCTTCTCCAGCTTCAGCAGTGATCCGTGACAACCATCAGATTCTTTATTGAAATCAAAACAATTGCTGTCCAGGCACAAGAAGTGTGGTAATTAACTTAAAATGTGCTAAAGAAAGCTTAGAATGATGGCAGAAAGCGTGATAAACAAACCATCAACAATACTTTTTTATATATGGGCTGTTCCATCTTTAGTTGTATGAGTAAGTCATCTAAAGATTAAAACTTTGTGAATTACAAACTCTGTGGAACAATTTGGTCTCTGTTTTACGCAGAACCAACCAGAGTCAACAAAGAATCACTCTTGCTAAAGGGGAGCAAAAATACCCCAATTTAGCTGTAGTATGTGTCCATAAAACAAGGTTACCATTAAATTTGTTCTTTCAAAATACTGCTTGTTATTTTAGGCCAATGAATTGGGGTGGGGGTTTTTTACGTTCATTTACATATCAAACCCCAAAAGATGCAGGAGAAGTAGAAAATCCTGTTCCTGGCAGTAACAGTTTGTACAGTTTTTGTTCCTGGTAAATAGTAAAATAAAGCTGTTTTCCATTATTTCTAGCAAAGAAGGGAACAAAATAGTAATGTTACTCATTATCTTCACTTTCAACCTCAACTGTCTCAACTTGTCAAGAGTGCAATGTCTTTGTTTAGGATACAAAAAAGTATTTTGCAGTAAAACCATAGAGAGGACAACAGATGGTGTTGAAGCACAAGAACCAGGAGTGCCTGGCAGTTTGGAGAACACACTATCACTGTTCTGACTGTATCAAATATAACCTTTGTTAATTCCCAAGGAATTACCTGACCGTTGCCTATCTTCTGCACTGTAATGGAGACACTAAATATGTCAGACACCAGTAACTGGTTGTGGTTCCTTTTTAGGACGAGGAAATTCAGGACCTTCACAGAGAGGGCCAAAGTCTGGGAGGTCTAGTTCTTTGGATGGAGACCACCACGATGGATTCCACAGGGATGAAGCATTTGGTGGAGGCCCCATGGGAGGCAACAACCCTTCTCGAGGAGGACGGAGCGGAAGTAACTGGGGAAGAGGAAATAACATGAACTCTGGCCAGTCCCGACGAGGAGGCTCTAGGGGTGGAAGAGGGCGATAGAAGAGGCTTTGACTGGGTCACACCCAGTCCTTGTGGGACAATATTTAAATAAACTGCTACTCTCGACTCAGTCATCTGCATCACCACGAACCTGGATTCTTAACTGGGATAACTGAATGTGCATTAGTTCCTAACAGGGGTCTTTTCCTCAATCTGTCAACTGCCTCTAGCTGCAATATTGTAGCTGGCTTTGTTTTGTCCTCTCCACTCCCACTTTCCTCACTTTCTTACCTACTTTGTTTCGCGAAGAGCTGGAATTTTTTTTTAAGTGTTGTGGGACATGGAGCACTTCCACAGTTTTCAGTTCACCTCCAGACAGAAACTTGTTTCTATATGTACAGTTTGTCAAAGAGTTACATTGTTTTTGTATGAATACAGAATGTACTTTGCGCAAAAATTAACAAAAAAATCAACACAGTGTGTGATTCTTTACTCACCTATTACTGTGGAGGGTTGTCTTTAGGCAAACTTGTGTTTCACATGGAGCAACAGAACTACCTCCTGAAATCTCAGCCATTTAAAAGACTGAGAGCTGACTCCTAGTTTTTGGCTTTATCATGTATAGAGAACTTTGGTTTTCACCTTTAGCCACAGCTGTCTACAGATTACAAGTGGTGCTGATGTTAAAATTCCAAAACACAGGCCATCACCGCTGCTTGCTAGTCTGCCATCCTGAAAGAGAAAAACGTGGAACACCATTTAGAACAAATTGTGAAAGACACAGTGTGAGTTATAACCTGGATTGCAAGACGGACATCCTAACAAATATTGTCTTCACCTGGGCCAGTCAAGGATATTTTTGTTCAAAACAGCATCTGTTTATAGAAATTGAGAAAGAAAGAAGATAGCAGCTTGACTGGTATGTTTTACAACAGCTGTGTGACACACTGCTTAAAGCTACGGGTGTTCAGCGGAGTCTGGTACATTAATTGCTGAAGTGCAAAGCTCAATAGTTCCCATCACTTAACATTTTTAAGTGTCTTTTTCTTTAGGATATTGTTACCTGGTTTTACTAGAGGAGGGAAATGAGGAGTAGGGGTTATTCCCATTTCCCACATTTCATAATAAAGCTGCTTACCAACCATGAGTTTGCTTTCCCCATAAATCATTCCTATTAATCATCTCCAGCCACCAGGTTATCACAAGGTTCCTTTAATACCTAAAGCCTCAGTGAAAATATTGTAAGTACCTATTTTATAGACCTTCTCAGGAAGCTTCTACATTAAAAGTACAGCATATAATGCATAATGAAAAATCACTACCAGGCTTCCCTCTCTCCTGCCTTGAATTCTGGGTTATAATATATAAGCCAGTGTAGTTCTACTGCACCAACAGTGACACGTGGCAGCTATTGCATCTGACTCCTCATACAGTCAGGTTTCCCAAAGACTTGCTCAAGTCCTGATAATCTTAAAAGATACCAAAGCACAGATTCTTAACTGTTGTTCTCTTGGTTCAGTCAGTCACAAGTAGGGTTTTTTTTTCCTTAGTTTTTAATTTGTAGCGTATAAAATGGTGTTTAAAAATTGATCATTAGCCCACTAAATCCTTGTCATGGGGCTCGGGAGAGACAGAATGGTCTTAAAGGAATTAACTGGGAAACAGCTGAGATGCATCTGATACCACACAGTTTCTCCCCTGAGAGGAAAAAAAATAGCTTTAACTTTTTAGCTCTATCTGAAAGGCTTTGGTCACTTTGGTTTTGTGTCTGGGAGTTAGGATCTATCCTGAAGTTTTCATGATAGGTACTAATGATATAATCATTGGCAAAGAGGAAAACTTGCCCTATTTTTATTTTTAGCAAGCCCTACATATGTTGAAGGGACTAAAAGAGGTCTAATAGAATGTGTGATTGAGAGGATGAGCTACAGTGTTTTAATTAAACCACAGTCCTCTACCAAAACAAGTTATTGTACCTAAGTATAGGAAACCAGCTTGTATGTCCTCTGATGGTTGGTTAAGTTCTTAAAACAGTACTTGGTGTTAAGTCCTATTCTTCATCAAGGGGCACCTTTTTTAATTAAGTTTTGAAATATTTCATGATCATGAAATATGCTCAGAAAGTCATAAGAAAATTTGCTAATTAGTTAGCTTTTGTACAAAATCTTAAAAGATGACAGTAGAGGAAGAGAGACAGAAGCAGCCTCCCAGTCCATGATACCATGACCCACTACTGCTGGGAAATAGACACTATTTTTTAATGAGAATATATTTCTGTATTCTTTAGGCCATGTTCTTTTATCAGTTTTGCACATAGAATCTTATGTTTTAACTGCAAGTTTAGAGCTCCAACCTTATCTCAAAGTTGTTTAATTTTATGCTGCTGTTAGGACTAAAATTAATTTTATATACTGTAGCTTAGAAGTTGTAAAAACGAGAGAACTAATTTAGTGCTATTCAGATAGCTCTGATCTACATTTTGAAGGGGAAAAAGTGACCATTAATGAAATGTCTATATTGACAACTGGACACAAATAGTTTTATTAAAGCAATCTATGTACATTTAAGTACCCCCTTTAACAATTTCAATTTAATTCAGAAAAGTATTTGGTGAATACGTTAAACCTTAAGTAGAATGGTAGCAGGTTAAGTCTTGCAACGTTTGGTTTTGTTTTGTCCATGAGGCACAAATGCTCCATGAGAGGCTCTGTGCAGGTGAGGCCTCGTGGCCCCATTTCCCCACACCAGTCCAGGGCACAGCCCAGACTGGAGCACCCAGCTCTGTCAGCCCTGACCTTCCTAAGGCAGCTCAGCTTCTGCACTGGAACAGAGCTCCAGTTACTAGCAAATCTATTTTTGAAGGTCATGCTGTGACAAGGAAGCAATTCCTGCCCCAGTTCAGAGACCAAAAAATATATATACAAATATATATATTCTAAGAGCTGAAGCTACCTTTTTAAAGCCTGAGGATTTGGCCCCTTATAGCAGCTGTAAGGCAGCAGCACCTGCAAAGGCACTGAACTAATGTTAGCACCTCTCATGGTCATGCAGGAAGACCCCCCTTACAGTTACGGGCAGTCTTTGTGATCCGCAGCCCCGGGAAAGTTTGTTTGACTTACTAGATAGTATTTTAAAGCTGGTTTTTAGAGGGAAATGCAGTTTAGAGGCCACAGTCTTCACCACTGGTCTGAGG
This sequence comes from Serilophus lunatus, assembly GCA_013399895.1. NCBI lineage: Eukaryota > Metazoa > Chordata > Aves > Passeriformes > Eurylaimidae > Serilophus > Serilophus lunatus. Next base: position 1,107,679 of record VXBA01005309.1, read on the forward strand.
TAGCAGCAACCACAGTATGTGTTGAGAGTGTAGGGGTCAGCACAAAATGAGGTAACACCAGTTAATTTTTGAACGTTGTTCCCCAGATTTGATCAGATTTTGCAAAATCATGTTCGTGTTTCAGCATTCGCCGGCCCTGCGCGCCTCAGCCGCTCCTCAGTAACAGGCAGGTCCATAATTACACCGCGTCGGCTCTGATCTCACTCACGGTCTCAAGCAGCAGCAGGAGCCACATGGTCCCGTCCTGGAGGCAGGGAAGTGGGATGCTGCCAGCTCCCCCCCGGCGGTGGAGCGACTCCAAGCTCTGGCTATGGAGCAAATCCCGGCAGGATGACACCCGGGCACGGCAAGCGCAGCTCGCAGCCACCGGGGCGGCTCCGGGCCCCCAGCCGCTGCTGCCGATCCTGGCGAACCGGCGAGGAAAACTCGGCAGGACGCGAAGGAAGCGGCTTTTCCCCCGTCTCGGAGTCGGCCGGCGACAGCTCGAGGCTCTCGGTCCGTGTGCGAGTCAGTCCCGCCGGCGCGGCCGGTGCTGCGGCTCAGGCGGGCTCAGCCGGGCGGGCAGG
>VXBA01005309.1:1112401-1289259 GCA_013399895.1 Serilophus lunatus
GTGTGCGGTGTGTGTGCGGTGTGTGTGCGGTGTGTGTGCGGTGTGTGTGCGGTGTGTGTGCGGTGTGTGTGCGGTGTGTGTGCGGTGTGTGTCACATCCCTGCGCTGCCCCTGCCCGGCCCGGAGCAGCTGGCGTGTGTTTACTGCCGGGTGGGGCGAAGCGGCCTCCCCAGCCCGCTCTGCCGCTAATTTATTCCGTATTTTTTTCCCTTTATAGGNCCCCGCAGCCCTTCAACCCGTCGGCCCCGCAGCCCGGGGCTCGCCGCCATGACGGGCAGGTAAGGCCGGGCAGGGGGAGCCCCGGGGCGCCCCTGGGCGGGCGGTGCAGAGCCGGGAGCCGCCGCTGCCCGCCCCGGGTCACGCCGTGGTTTGCCCGCGGGGAAGGGTCGGGGGCAGGACGCTGTGCTGCCGTGGGGCTCCGGCGGAGCGGGGGGGGACGAGCGGGGCTGCAGCGCCGTGCCCGACCCCTGCCCGGGCACACGGCGGCAGGAGCGGAGCTGTGCCAGACTCTGGGGCCCGGCCCCGCCGCAGCCCGAGCCCTCGGGACTGACCCACAGCCCCTCTGCCCGCACGGGCACCCTCCTCTTCGGGGTGGTATTGGACGAAATTCCAAGAGCTGTTTGAATCTGGAGCTTGAGCCTCCTCCTACGCTGTCTGACAGCGGAGAACTGTAAAGCAGTCATCTAATTGACAGATGTAAATGAGAAAAACAGCGGGAAAAGCATTTACTGGCATTTTGCGAAGGTCTGCACAAGTGCTTTAGTGCTTTGTTCTCCCCTCTTGAAACGTCTGCGTTTCAGTTTACAAGCTTCTGAAATTAGGCTTGCTTTGTGAAATGTCTTGGAGGTGAGAAGCATGGACAAGTGATACTAAAATCAGTAGGGTGCACTTTTTCAGGATACTCATCCTCCTGAATTTTGCTCTCACCGTTGTAATCTGAAGCATTGCTCTTCACGACTAGGAATACCGAAATGGATCCGGAGTACTTTGTGTACAAGTATTCGCTTTTCTTTTGTGTAAAGCCTTGATTTTTGTATTATGCAGCTTTTTATGATAATTGGATGTAGATCCTGACTGGTGGGTTGCTGGGTGTGAAAACATGCTGAATAATTGTGTATGCTCAGCTGTGATTTGGGTGGGTGTTACTTCTGCTCTCTGTGGTGACAAATTGATGCTGTTGGGTGACTGTACATGCTCAAAACACTTCTAGATTTTGCCTCTTGTCTTTAATGGTCTTTTGTTTGACACGTAAAACAGGTGTGTATTTACAAGTTTATGTTACTTTCCTTAAAACTAGAGTAAGACTCAAGACTTAAATGTTCAAAGGTCACGGGTTCTTCCAGTCTGTTGATATTATGTAGTCAGATGTTCTCCAGCTTTGGAGATTCAAGGTTTTCAGTGTTCTGAGAGATGAACTGCCTCACAGTGGGTGCAACCCCACAATATCCCTCAGTGGAACCATCCTGAACCAGGAACAGGACTTAAAAATGCCTCTGGTCTTGAAACTGGTGACACAGGGAAGGGAATGATTGTGTTATTTTACGGTGTGTTAAAGCAAGGAAGACTGGAAAATGTGAGATGCTGAAGCACTGTTCTTTGTCACTGCACCTTTCTTGTCAAATAGAAATACAGAAGGACTCTCTCCTAGGTGTGCTCTGGTTACTAATGCATTATTGGTAATTAAAACTCCATTTTCACTGTGCTCTGTCCCATTTAGGTGCAGAGGGCATCTCCCAAATGTAAATAGCTGCAGTAATTTGATTTCTTGATCTTTAGCATTAGGGAAAAATGTAACTCCAGAAAAAAAGAAACGTGTGCACTTCTATGTATTAATAGTAGAAAATTATTAAAATTAGGTCACTATTTAGCAAATTAAATTAAAATCTTACACATATCACGAGTTACATTGTTACAGTGTGAGGATTGTGCTTTGTGGGAGAAGGTTGATAACTAGATAATTGGAATTTGGAAATAGCGGCTGTGACTGCCAGGGCAGGGCTGTGCTATTGGGGGAGCAGGGGAGGAGAATCACCTCCCTCAACCTGCTGGTCACACAGTTTAGTTTTAAGAGAAGTTCCGTGTTGTTTAACTACATTTGGAAATAAACTGTGTATAAATGATAGTGTGTTAGATATCAAACCAGTATGTTTCTAAGCAGCCTTTCTGTGTTCTGTAGTGTTGAGTAATACAGTTGATGAGATTTTTGATGCCTAAAGAAGTTTATTGTGGTATTTCCTTACAAATACATACATTGTAGAATTTGTGGTTTGATGTGTTTGGTCCATCTGTCCATTTTGACTTTTGCATTTTTGAGGATTTTTGGAGTTGGGGGGGGGAGGTTTGGTTCTGTTTGTTTGTTTGTTTGTTGTTTTTTGTTGTTGTTTTGGGGAGCTAAGGGTTCATTTACTTGTCTTTGTCTTTGTAATGGATTTATTCCAAAGAAGGAGGATCTGTAAATGACCAGTGAGCAAAACATTGTCAAATGCCCAAAGTAGGAACTAAAGCAGAATGGAAGAGAGTTCCTTTTAAGACTTTGCTGCTGTGGTGTTAATTAGAAAACACAAAGGTAAAAAATGCCTGGGCTGTTTTGTATTGCCTTTAGAAATTAACCTAATACAAAGACCAAGGGAAAATATTTCCTAAATGCAGGTTTGAGAGCTTAATTATTTTTGTAAGACATTTTTGTTATCACTATACTTGGTCCTGTTGGGATCTGGGTACGCCTCTGTACTTCCTGTAGTCAACAAAAGAAGAGCAGCTGCATTTACAGATAGGCTTATTGATTGTTCCTAATCCAGTGGAGGTAAGAAATGAGTGTATTATTTTCAATTAGCTGGCTAGATGCTCTTTAATTTAGTACAGAGCTGCTGCTGCTGCTGTGCATGTGCTCCATTTCCTGAAGCAGTTGCAAGTAAAATGGTTTAAAGGAGGAGGGAGTTTGAGGGATGATCATATTAAAAAAAGTTCTGGACACTGAGAAGAACGTACCTGCATCAAACAAGAGATGTCTGGTGTCCCTGGGTTAGAAGCAGCCACTTCTGCTCTTCTGGATTGAAAAGGTGGTTTATCTTATCTTTCCATCTAAATCTGCCCTCTGCAGCTCTCTAGATGAATGTTAATTTGTTAGTGTGTTCTGAGGGGCATTTTCACTCTGTGTATGAAGTGAGCGAGGGAGCTTGCGTTGAGGGCTGGGAAGACAGGATGTTTATTGCTGTGATGGGTTTTTTTCTTTAAATCCCCTCAGCTTCCTTTTTGAAGAAGACAGTCATACTTTCCGTGGAAGAGGGGTTATTGGAAAACCAATGAAATCATGTCATGAGTCAGAATGGTAAAAGTTTAGGTGTTTGAGAGAGGAGGTCTTTAACCAGATTGCTTAAGGGTAAGGGAGATTCATGTTGTGGTGATTTAAAATTTTGCTAAAAGTGAAAAGGTGATTTAATCTTATATTTTAAAAGTGGATTATTGCTTTAAAATTTAAAAGGTCAGCAAAACCACCCAGTGTGGAGGACATTTTTGTTCTGTTCCATTTATATAATAAAATAGAAATGGATAGACCACACTTCTGAAAGAAATGATAGTGGCAGGTTGCTGTCAAGGTCAGAAGCTGAACTCCCCAGTGAAATGTGGGGTGAATTACAGATTTTGAGGTTGCTAATTTGTGGTCTTGAAAGTATGTTGTTCTTTTTTTTTGTGCCCATTCTGTTGAGCCCCAGCAAACCCTTCTGTTTTTCTTTAGATGTCAGCAGGGATATCTGCTGGTTAATATTCATTTAGAACTCATGAAGTCATCACTCCTCTCTTTTTTTCTCCTCTGGAGCTTGCCAAGCTGTAGTCATGGAATATGTTCCATGCTCACGCTACAAAAATACTGTTTTTTACAATGTACTAAACAGGAATTTGTTGGTAATAATTCTTAAGACATTTTTCATGGTGATGCTGAAATGACACTGACTGCGTTGCTTGAGTCCTCCCTCCTTTCCCTTTATTGTCTCAAAAACTGAATTCTGTGTTCTCATATTTCTGTTCTTCCTAAACCCTCCCCCAGCCCTCAGGTATTTGTGCCGGGGTTCCTTCTCTTGCAGTGGTGGGAGGGGAGAGGGGGTGGTGGGAAGGGTGAACTCCTCCTGTGTGAACTGCTCAGTTCAGTTCCCAGCAGAGCTCTCGAGGCTGGAATGCCAAGTATGTTCCTTGTCCCTGCCTCCTGACCCTCTGCTCGTGCCACTCCTGCTGCAAGAGCAGCAATCTGCATGACTTGTTCCTTGGAATATGGAAGGGACAGTTCTGTTTTACAGTGTCCCTAGGATGTTGCCTGGTGCAGCCTGGAGGGAAGTGCCTGGAGATGCTGGGGCCAGAGAGATCCTCGTCTGCAACAGCCAAAGTGTTCGTTGGCAGGAGCACTTTGCTTTGCTTTTCTGTATTCCCCTGCGCTTTGATCAGAAAGTTTCCTTAAGTGACTTAATTGTGTGAAGAGTCAGGATTTTTTACTTTTTAACCTCACTTAGACGTTTTCACATCTCCACTGTGCGAGGCTCACACAGTGAGGTGCCGATGTGGCCCCCAGCGTGTTGCATTGAACAAGTAACACAGGAAAGAGATCAGATCCTTAAGTCCGTGGCAGAACGGCAGAGAGGCTGTAAGAAACAATGCTTGGGCCGGGGTCTGTGCATCCTGCTTCAGCTCTTGTAAAACTTGAAGGCAGCTCCCCAGAGGAAGGTGACTCAGCGTGTCCGTGTGGCCGCTGGTGGCTCCGCTGGGGTGGTGCCATGGCCGGCCTGAGGCTCCGGGCATTGGCATCCTCCAAACTCTACCAGCGCCGGCACCTTCGGCCCGGCGGCACCCGGGGGTAGGTCTGCGAGCTGCGGGGAATGGCATTCCAGAGGCATTGCCCAGGGTTTCACAGGGGTTCGGCTCTGGTCGTGGGGCTTTCCTCTCTGCACACAGCCGGAGGGGATGAGGTCTGTTTATTTTCGAGTAGATTATGAAGGAAAGGACTTTCCTGATGAGAAAGCTTTTAGTTTTTAACAATAACAGGAAAACAACAACAGAGAACCTTTCCCGTTCTGGGCTCTGTGCTGGACTGCTCAGAGCCAGCATTAGTACCAGTGGTGTTAGTGGTGAAGTATTTGGGTACTGTGGGAATAAAAACATGGTGAAATGCAGTATTTTTTCAAAATGTCGAGGAAATTCTGTTGTTCCTTGATTTCTAGGGTTCGGTAGTCCGTTTCTTCACCTGTACTGTTAATGGAAAGCTTGTTGATTTTAGTTTTTAAATAACTCCAATCCAGCAGAAACTGAAGTTTCAAGTGTAGCTGCTTCATGAGATTATTTAGAACGTGCCAACCAGAGCTTCTGAAATCTGTCCAGCCAGTCCCATTGCTTGATTTGGTCATTGCTTTCCCCATGCTTTGCGTTAAAAGTTTACTTCGCTTCTGAGTTTTCATCAGTTAATTTTGTGCAGGAGATAGATTAACAGGAGTTAAATAAAAGTTTCTTGCATTTTGGGGGAAATGTGAGCTGCAGCAGCAACATGGGATCTGAAGCCCCGCTGGGCAGAGCAGTGGGCGTGCAGGAGAGATTTTCTAGCAGTCAGGAGTTCTGAATTCCAGCCTTTACTTAGCAGGAAACAGACCAGATGCTTACCTGGAATGGAGGAATTGGTTTGGCCTCTGTTTGAACTATGGATCCCCTACTAGAACCCTACCTTTCCTGCTATTTTCCTTTCAGCCAACAGCTACTGGTTAGTTGGTAAATTTTCACCTTTTCCTACATGAAGTTGTGAACATGTAAGAATTTAGGAAGGAGGGGAATAAGAAGGTAGTGAAGGAAATGATGATGCCATTGAGGAACAGAATGCTATTTAGGAAGAGTGAGAAGCATGGAAGGGACCTATGAGAGAAAACAAGCATTGAAAAAGCATATGTACAGGTAAAGTTGAGTGCATTTTTCACATCATACTTCTTAAAGCCAAGTGAGCATAAAGCCAACATAGTTTGGTTTTACTCAGCAGGTGACAGTGCTGAGGGTTATAATCCATTTGGGAAATTTGTCTCCTGAATTCTTGTATTTTATCCATGGCTTTTGAGCTATTTATAATTTTTACTTCTCCTTTCTTTAACCAAGAAAGGTTTATGTCCTTTCCTCAGGCAACTGAGAGAATCCAAAAGTAGTGCTGCCGCTAGTAGGTGATAATTGATGGACATATGTGGGAATGATTTGTGTTATCAGTGCTGGTAAACAAACATCACATTTAAGCTGCTTTGAGATAATGGAAGTGAAGAAGAGAAAGACTAAACGTGTGTTACTTATCAAATAGATATTCTGAGTGAAGTGGTATATGTTTGATAATAAAAGGGTGGGTTTCCTGTGTAAGAGGTAAAATTTCTTTAAAACCTGTACATTTCTTTGTTTTGTTGTTTGCCTGGGCTGAGTGAACACTGCTAAATGTGTGTCTTTTTAAGTGATTGGTCATAATTTACTGACAGCAAGTGTTGCTTTGTGTTGAGAGGGCCCTATAAGTACCCATGGCACAGGATTTTTTCCTGTGCGAATAGCAACAAACTTTCCCTGCTGCTGCTCTCAAAGCTACCTGACAGCAGCTTCCCAAGCAGGCCAATCAAAGGGACATTGTACTCGGGTCTCAGCTGAAGTGTGTGGAATTTTTTTGAACCCCCTGGCTTCTGCTAATAGCAAATTGCTGTACCTGGTAGGCCAAGGAGAGATTGTTTTGGGTTTTTTTATATTGTGACCGTATGTTGCATTTGTATGTTTTTCTTAATTTTGGTTATCCCTGTGTTCTAAATAAGAATGAAAAATGTTTGTTTCATTGAGAGATTAGGGGCTGCATAGCCAATGAAGGTATACTGAGAGAAACTATTAATTTCTTATTTAGCCTTGAAAAAATCCTTAATCAGAATGATCTGAAAATTCAATGCAAGCAGAAGGAGAAATGCTGAAAATGTTAAGGCGTGCACATAATTTAACAAATGCAAACAAATCATACATTGAACAAATAGGAATTAACATTTTTCCCAACATTTTATGATAAGTTAAATAATAAGTTTAAATAAGTTAATTCAGTGTGGAAAAGTTGCCCAGATAAAAGCCAGTTGACAAAGAGATCTTGGAATGATGAGGGTACTTGAGGCTGTTTTTTAGCACAAATTCACGAACTGATAACCCTTCCTCTGTCTTTTGTCTTTGCCTTAGTCATCATCTGTGAAATTAATCGTCAAGTCTGATGTTGGCCCGGCAGATTTTCTTTGTGTCGACACTGAGGACATAAAGCCACAAATTGTCAGCCGTGCTGTGGGGGTGGGAAGAAGCTCCTCTCCTGGAGTGCTCTGATTTTTATCTTGACTGTGACATCTGTGAAATGTACAAGTGCTGACAGCTCTTGCGGGTTTGACTTTTCTCTGCCCTACCCATGTGTGCGTGCATATGGAAAAGCCCATGTAAATGTGGTACTTGCTGCGTGCACTTGTTCCTACTGGGAGAGCAGAATGAGCAGAGAATCCCTTTCCAAGGTTCCCCACCATAGGTTTGTGCCTGCATGAGGTTTGGATAGTTTCCTGGGTTCTTGTATCTCAAAGGATTGTCTTCCTTTGGTTTGTTTTTTTTGTAGTCATCTCAGCATTGTGATAAAGGAGAACTCTGACACTAAAACCAAAAAGCTTTCGAAACCAATTAATTTTTTTTTTGGTTGGGCTTTTCCAGCAGAAAGAGTCTTTGCTCCTGCAGTTCCTTTCTTGAACCCAGCAAAGTCTGACTGTTCATCTGTTCTCCTGCTTGTCCAGGTTTCTGGTTAATTCTGTCTTGCAGCCATATTTAAGATAATAAAGTCTACTAATGCAAAGGCTGAATCTTCTACTCTCTTAGCAGTGCAATTATTACATTTGCTTCTTTTTCCTCAAGTTGTCACCAGTGTTAGATCCCTGCCAAAATGTTTACAAATGGGGGGAATTTTGACTTAGGTGAAAGAAGGTAAAATGCTTTCAAAATACTTTTTCAAATATAGCACAGAATGGGTCTCCTAATTAATGGCCACTTCTTATAAAGAAGGAATTGTTGTGATTGCTATTGAAGCAATTTGTAGTAAATACTTCTGAGAAGTCAAGGAATCAGATACCTACTTATAATGGTAATGAGCTAATTTCTGTAAATTAGGTACTTTGAAAAAGATAATTTGTTAAAAGGTGTGTCACATAATGGTGAAAGATTGGAAAAAGCTTTATTTCAGCGCTGGTATTTTTTGAGTTTGTGCAGGACAGGATGACTTCAGGATGTTGATCCTATCATGTTTTAATAGCCTTTCCTGTCTTTGTGTCACCAGCTTATTGTTAGAACAGAGGAATATTCTTTATTTTACAGAACGGCAAAAAAGGAGTGAGCAAACAGGACAGAAGCAACACTGTACATTGGGGTCTGACCTAAATATCTGATTGACACAGCAAGGCAAACCTTTGTGGTCACTCCTGGTACCACCATCCAAAGGATGGGTTTGGTGTTGCCCTTTTTCTCCGCATGCCCCTGGCAGAAGTGTAATCAACTAATCAGAAAAGTGCTCTGAATTAGCACTGTGCTCCGTCTTCCTTCCAGCCTTGGTTAATTTTAACCTTGAGCTAGTTGAGTAAAGGCTTGGTTTTGCACAAGGAAGAGGACACACAGGGGTTTGTACTTGAAAGAAACTGGCAGATGTTAAACTTTTGAATAAATGCTAACTCATCTCTTCAGGGCAATGCTGAACAGGCAAATTCTAGCTTGAGTGTAAAACAATAGAATGTCTCAAGTGAAAAACAATGCCAAGTTATGAATGGAAGGAGGGCAGAGAGGTAAAACTTGAGCTGTGGTTGTCGAAGAGCTGCAGCTGCTGGTTTGTATTCCAGAAGAGCTCTGGTCAGGAGCTGGTGTGGGATTGAGTTGACTCCTCAGAGCATGGCTCTTCCCTACAAATTTCAGTTGGGTTTTAGCTGAGGCAGAGAACTGTTATTGTGTACTGATTCTTTTATTTTAAATTTTCCTGTACCAATAGTTTCTCTCATATGAGGAACCAGTCCCACTCTTTAGCTCATTTGCACAGACAGCTCAGTCTGTATTGCAGTCATCTTCCTTTGAGGAAATCTTGTCAGCATCAACAGCAGCATCATGAGTGAGTCCCTGCACCATGAGTGTCTTCCTTCCAACACAGCCATGGGACTCTGTCCCGGGCCAGATCTGTTCCCTGGGGTGGGGTGTGGGCTGTTTCATTCAGGAACGTGGCTGGAAGTGTTGGCAACTGCCCTTGTGGATGGAGATGGCAGCTCTTGTCTGGCAGAGTTCAGCCAGCAAGTTTGTAGTGGCAGTGATGAGTCCTTTTGGAGAGAGGAAGAATAAAATTGGGATTTTACAAAGTGTTGATTTCATGTTTATAAAATTAAAAACCCATGAAACACAACCTTAGATGGTGCTTTGTTGTTAATATGTAGATTGTAATACTTGCTGCCTTCCCTGGTTTCCTTCACAGAGGAGCTTTTCCACTATGTTGGCATGAGTCTCTTTTAATCATAGCTGTTGACTGGCTCAAGTCTTGCAATTCAGGAATTGAATTTTTCAAGAGGGGAAAAAATACTCACTGGGAAGATTATATTTTCAAGTCCTGGCACACGTTTTCATGGTGTAACAGAGAGTGGTGGCTGGAAACGAAGCTGATTAGGACTCCCAGCTTTGCTGCAAACACTGATGTTTTTGTGCTGACCTATTTGTGTCAGGATAAAAATGTTTCTTTAACCTATGATCTCTAGTTATGAAATTACAGGATTTCCTGCTTGTCTATAACTCTAGTCCATGTCTGTTTTTTAAAGCTCCTTTGTACTGCAGTAAGGAAACAAGATGTAACAAATTTCTGCTAAATTGGTACTCCACTCTTAAAATTATTACAGCCTCCCTTGGTTTTTGCCTTCCTTGGAGTTGGAGTGGTAGAAAGAGTGTTTTTACCAAGCTGTCGCTCCGGGTCACAGTGTGGGCTGTTTGTGCACTGCAGATGGGAGGAGACGCTTGGCTCAGCTGAACCAGCTGGAGCACAGGGCTGGGGTTATTCCCTCAGGACTATGAGGCTGCTGCCTGCTCCATCCAGTTGTGCTCAGGGCACAGAGCCCTGGAGTACAGACAGTGATGTGTTTTGGAGGTGTCTTTGACCAGAGGAAAGAGAATATTCTGCTACTGGAACGTGCTTATTCAATTACTGTTCTTTTTGAAGAAGTGTGGGAAGTAGCACGTTGGGTTGTAGAATAACATTAACAATGGAAATTCAGTTCAGAGCAGCTTTGAAGAGAAAAGGAAGAAGTTTTTCAATTAAGCCATCTTTCATTTTCTGTATACGTTACGTACCTCAGGGAAAATACTATGCAAATAGTTGGGAGATTTTTAACATCCTAGACATTTTTTCTACTCTCACCTAAAAAACTGCAGTCTTTCCAATCACAGAATTCAAAAGGTGCCCAGAAGGCACAACACAGTTTTTTTATATCTAAAAGTGTATAATACTGAACTTCTATATTATTGGATATCCTGGTAGTTAAAAGAAAGATTGCATTGCAACAAGAAACTGAGACTTGCCTTCGAACTTTTCCCTCCCTGTTTGGACATGTGATGCGCGATTTTAAAACTTAGATTTGCATGATGGCAAGCATGAAGACTTTGTGAAAGAGTTTAGGGGAGATAGAGGAAATGTTCATTACATCATTTGTGAGGGCAGCTTTGAGAGGATTTTAGCCTCGCTTTCTGAGGAAATGAAGCTGATGTGTTGGCCAGGCCAGACAGAGACTTCTCTCTTTCCATACCTTTGTGACACCTTGAGTTTGAACTAATTTGTCAGTAAGATGGGGGCACGTGGAAGGGGAAATGCCCTTTTAATTCCTACCATGAAGGGAAGACTGCAGTGGGATATCAGTGCTTATTACACACCAGGAAATTCTCAGAGGTGTACATCCTGAGAGCAGAAATCCCAAGAAGTCAGGAACATTTAGTTTGCTGCTCTCCAAACTGCTGGTTTATTTAAAATTGTGGATATTTGCTAGGAGCTATTAGCAGGATGACATAGTGGGGTGAAAGAGTGGTGAAGCAGCAAAAGTGTGCAACAGGTAGGTCTGCCACATGTGAGCTGCCAGAACATTACTTATGACTGATGTCAGTGATGAATTGACTCACTGGTCTTTTCTTTCCACGTAAGAGGGAATTTGAAGCAGCGGGAATGTTGTGTTCATAGATGTGGGTACATCCCTGTGACTTTGCCCATGTCCCTGCTGCAGTAACATGTCCGACGCTCTGGCGAACGCGGTGTGCGAGCGCTGCCAGGCGCGGTTCGACCCCGCCGAGCGGATCGTGAACAGCAACGGGGAGCTCTACCACGAGAACTGCTTCGTGTGTGCTCAGTGCTTCCGGCAGTTCCCGGACGGGCTCTTCTATGAGGTGAGTTCCCACGCTGCTCCAGTAAAATGCAAGGAATTAGTGAAAATTCTGGCAGAAATAAGAATTCCCATCTTTCTTGTACGTTTAATGTCTTAGCCCTAAACCTCTTGCCATTTTTTTGAGGAGCTTCCAGCTTTTAATTTTCCTTCTCACATATTCCTTCAGTAACAGCAAAAGCTGCTCTTTGGGTAAGAGGCATTTCAAGAAGAAAACTAAGTGTTTCTTAATCGTCACAGAATCATAGAATGGTTTGGGTTGGAAGAGACATTACAGATCATCTTTTTCTAACTCCTGCCATGAACAGGGACACTTTCCACTAGACCAGGCTGCTCAAAGCTCCCTCCAACCTGGCCTAAATATTTCATTAAATACAAGTGAATTTTTGTCTTTATTCTTAACCAAACTTTTCCAGTTGGGCAACTGAAATAGGTGAACCCATTTAAAAATTAAGTTGAATTTTTTTTACAGAATATACATGAACACATATTATGAATAATTTTAAACGTGTTGCATTTTATTTTGACATGGGTTTTAGCCTTGTGTAGCAGTAGTTCTGAACTAAACTAAGGCAAAAATTAAATTAAAGGTAACTATAGGAAAAGGACTTTGGGATTCTTCAGGGTTTTTACTGACTTGTAGCAGCGTTGCTATTAACTGTTTGCTCTGCAAATTCATCATGAGGCTGAAGCTGTATCTAGATATTTCTTTAAGAGAAAAAGGCAAGTTAAAAAATTTCAACTCTTCTAGGAGCTGAAAAGCAGGTGTGTAGGTGAGTAAGAACTGGAAAACTTGTGACTTTAACTAGTTGGTCATTTCAATAGTTCCTGCTGAACTGTCAAGATGTAAATGTAGTTCAGTTTTTCATGAGGGCTCCTCTCTTGTTTTTTTCACAGTTTGAAGGTCGGAAGTACTGCGAGCATGACTTCCAGATGCTGTTTGCACCTTGCTGTGGAGAATGTGGTAAGATGAGGCACATGTCAACACGTGGGGTAACAGCTTCAGGGCTGTGCAAACCTCCCAGCATTGCTCTGACATCCAGCCCTGGGCTGGGATCGTTGAGGTCATTTAAGGAGCAGGAGCTGTGGATGGAAACAAAGCATGATACCAGCAGTGATTTGGGGTATCCTGATTGTGTTTTTTTCAAGTTAGACTGTAAAAGCACTTGTGAAATTAAAGTAAGAGAATTATGGAGAGTAGATTCTGATGACTAATTTCTGCATGCTTCTCAAGGTATTGCTTTCCTTTTGCAGGTGAGTTCATTATTGGGCGTGTTATCAAGGCCATGAACAACAACTGGCACCCAGAATGTTTCCGCTGTGAGCTCTGTGATGTAACCCTTGCTGACCTGGGTTTTGTGAAGAATGCTGGCAGGTGAGATGGAGCAGGAGCTTGCAAGGCTTTATCAGGTGTTGTTGATATGGCAGCGAGATGCTGAGAGTTAGTTGTACACTGAGAGGGAAAGCTTGAAAAGCTACAGAGCAAGCTTTAAGGAATAACCTGTTTGATGGGAAATAGAAGGAAGAGCAGTGTTCTTCATCCAATGAAATATACAGAGACTCAAATTTTAGTAGCTAGTGGATGGATTCTGTAAAAGAAAGATATTTCAGGCAGAAGGCAGAGATTTGAAGCAGAAAGCTGAGTAGTACATGAGAAAAAGGGATTATGTGATCCCTGTGAGGCCATTTATCCAGGTAAGCTGCTGAGCAGGAAATCAAGATACAGCAAAAGGCCAAGAGAATAACACAATGATTACAGCCAAGTCCGTTCAGCACGTGGCTCCACTGGTCTTCAGAAATCATTCATTTTATATACAGAAATCTAAAAATGAGTCCTAGAGGTTGATTAATGCATTTAATTAAGAAGCAAGAAATAAAAACACAAAAGGGAGCTTATACAAAAGCATACCATGATAAGAAAATGAAACAATCCAGCAGTTAGCAGACAGTGTTGCACAATTCAGAGTTAATTTTAGGCTTTCATATGTCATGAGCAAAACCTAGTAGTTCCCTTGAATTTGTATTTTCACTTAAATAGTGAAAAAAGGAAGGAAAGGCTTTATACTTGTACTCTGTCCAGCAGGGAGTCCTCTCAACTCCCTGTTCTCTCCCATCCCGTGTGCAACTTCTGTGCCTTTGTTGGAGCTGGGCATAACTGATTTTCTTGTGACACCTGAGCTTGTAAGAATGGGCTGTTGGGGTAGACTGTAGGGTGTTTTGGGAAAGCAAAAAGGATTGAAACAGTTCAAGCATGATAAAGTATGTTTGATTTCATAACTTGTGGGCCAAATCTAAAATGGTAAATAGCTCATAAAAATATATTTAACCTGTCACATGATTTCTTATAATATTTATCTCCATAGCATTGGAGCACTCTTCTATTAAACGTTATTGGAAACTCACGTGGGTTTTTTTGCTCTCTTCGTTGTACCTGATCTTCCCCCTATGCTGCCTGTTGTTTCCAGGCATATTCCACTGGATGCGATTTGTATCAGTGAGAATAAAGATAATCCCTTCTTTAATGAAGGAATAGTCTTGCTAAATAAGTCACAAAAAATTGTAAACCATATTAAAGATAGGAATCTCTTCTGGACCAAGTGGACTCTGCTTCTTCAAGTGCTTACTTTTCTTCACTTCTGCCATTTGAGTTCCTATTTTTACAATTCAGTATGTAGCAGAGATGAATGCTGTATTCCTAAACAGCCCTTTTCCACTCCTCAGTTTGAGTGTTATCAAGCTATCTGGGATGTTTTGCAGGGAACTGCATAAAAAAGGCAGTGTATTAATGTAGTCCAATCAATGTCTGCAGCTTTGAGACAATGGCAGAGGGCAAATAGAGAAGTTAGTGAGAAGTTTTGTGCTCATCTGCAACTCTGAATGCTGGGAAGAAGTGGGGAAAAAAACCCATTGTAAGTCTAGACTGGATTCATTGCAGCATTTTGGTTTGGTTTCTTTTTTTCTTGTCACCATTTAGTACCAATTTTCTCTCTACTCTGTGTAAATGCTTTGAATTCAGAGACTTGGACAAGATGTGCAAATGTGTTGTTTTTTCATCAGGAGATTTTAAAAACGTCCATTTCCATTTTTGGCCCTTTCTCTATTTCTAAGTGCTCAACCCTCAGTTTCACATCTTGGAAATGAGTAGAACTGTCCTTCTTTTGCAGTTTCAGTAAGACAAGCACATGTGATATCTGTTGTCAGAGAGGTTCTTTCTACTTGCAGTCCCACAAAAACAACAGAACTTCCCTTCTCGGGATGAGTTTGAGGGTGGACTGTCTTGCTGCATATTTGTGCTCTCAGCTGCTTTTGGTGGAAGAGAGCATTCTCAAGTCAAGGCAGTGACAAGAGTCATGTTCACAGTTCAGATTTAGCACTTAGTGAGCTTTCATTTGTCTTACCCTCATATGCTTGAGGCAACGTTACAGTCTTTTTAATACAAAACAGGTTGCACAAAGCCTCACGGAATTTCTCAGCTACAAAAAAATACATGACTGGGTCGAGGGCACCGTTGAGACTGGTGAGGCAGGACGTGACGCGGTTGCTGAGGGCCAGGACACGCTGTGTTTCACAAGAGGTTTTGGTCCCGTTGTAATGGAGAATATAAATGTAGCGATTGACATGATAAGGTACAAAGCAAATCAGAAAGATCATCAGGACCATGATGATCATTTTGACAGCTTTGTCCTTCAGGTGTTTCTCAACTCTGTTCCCGCTCTTCAGGCTTCGGATGATGAGTAAGTAGCAAGTCACAGTAGTGACAAAGGGGAAGGTGAATGCCACTGCCAAGGACACCAGGGCATGACGTGAGGCCTTCTCTCTGTAGAGCTGCAGGCAAACAGTTGTGTTTTTCATCTGGACCGTTTGCACACTGAGCAGCAGAGGTGCCATGGCCACCCCAACGATGACCCACAGAAAGGCACAGGCCACATGGGCGTAGCGGGACCTGCGGAGCTTGATGGACTTCACTGGGTGCACGATGGCCAGGAAACGGTCGACACTGATACACATGAGGAAGTAGATACTGGCATACATGTTGAGGTAAAAAAGGAAGCCAGTGAGTCTGCATGGGATCTCACCAAAAGGCCAGTGGTTACCAGAAAAATGGTACACTAGCCGGGTGGGGAGTACCAGCACAAAGAACAGGTCAGCCACAGCAAGGTGCATCAGGAAAATGTTGGCAGGCGTGCTTGACTTTTGGTCCCAGATGAAGAGCCGAAGAGCCAGAGCATTGCCAGCAAAAGCCAGGATGAAGTCCAGGAAGTAGAAAGTGGCAAAAAGGATGTTCTCAAGGTGTGTCTCTTTGCCACATTGCTCTGACGTTTCCAGAGCAAAATTGGATTGATTTGAGCAGTTGAAGAGTAGGTTTGAATCTGCTGGGCCATTCATTTTTCTCCACGATTTTGAAGGAAAAAAAGACCCCTAAACCTGAAAGAATTAAGACAGTATATTACAAAAGAGCCTGAGGTTGTGGGACAAATCAACCAAAAAAAAAACCCAACAGAACCTCACCCATGGAAATCCGTGATGACTCCTCTTTGTCAGTATCAGTGTTTGATGTGACAGGTCAGTCTGAGTATAAACCCTTTTATTAAAATTCTAATACCCTCTGCTTGTCTGGGTTTTCCAGACCAGTAATTCCCGTGGAACCAAACTTAAAAGCTGGCTAGCTGGTCATGAGCTTGTGTACAACCTGTGCTGAGGTCAGTTGTCTAATCAAGTAGTGAGATGCTTGTGTGTTTAGTTAAGAGGAGTGGAAGTAGGTTTTGTGTGTCTAGCTAGGAAGTATTTGCCATGTTTTAATTTGAAAGCCTGATTCAGGACTGAGGAGCTCCTATGGAGTCAGCTTTTCTGAGCACAGGTATCTGTTGTAAGGTGACCTAGCTTAGAATATCTGTCTTCTTCCTAGAAGAGGTGGAAGACAGTCAGTTATTACTGTTATTAAAAAAACCCACAGGGTTCCTGAAAACCTTTGAGGATTATTTTAGACTAAAGTCCTGCATTTAAGGCAAATACACCTCGGATTCCAATATTGGAGGAAAGTTTTCAGATGGGTAGGAACATCTCATTTGATACTGAATTGACTCGAAGATTATTAATAATACCCATGCTGTCAGCCACTTGTCAAAGTGTCATCCTTCCCTGCAGCTTTCCTCTCCCAGCACAGCTCTCTCTTTTCCTCCCTCAAAAGCCTGAGCTGCATAGTTTCTTATTCAGGCCTTTTCCAAGTAGCAGTTTAGTAAAGCTGATGTTGGGTTTGCCAGTCTCTGTTTGCAGTGTCCTGAATGGTGTCAACAAAAAGGGGTAAGATTTTCTAGGCACCTGCCCATCAGTGGGTGTAGGTGGCAGAGAAATGCAGGCAGTCTGAAATTCCAGCAGTGTCTCTGTTTCCTGGATTCCTCAGAATGTTACTGTGTGTGCAGCAGTTCCTGTGTTGTGCTCACCATTGCAGTTTGTACCGACTGACCATTTCTCCATATTATTCAGTACATCCATAAATACACATTCCAACATGCAATGCATCCAGCTTCCCAACAGAACTCATTCAGTCATCTAAAAGTATTGGGATAATTGAGAAACTAAAATAGGATTAAGGAAAGACAAATACATTGGAAAATTTAAGCAAAATTCCAAGGTAAGTAACATCTTTTGTTGGCTGCCGTTCCTTTCAGGTGAACTTATTAATCTTTAGCTATTGCAGTTTTCTGTGCTGGATCACTTCTGTCTGATTCACAGTCAAAGAGAAAATCAACAGAAGGCAGACTGAATGAAATTCAGAAATTGAAATGTCCTCCTATGGCCACAGAGGGCCCTTCTTACTCCGTGCATTGCCTGGATATCCTTCTGGATTTGAGTCTTAATAAAAAGTTACTATCTTGACATTACTTGCAGTTGCACGTGCAAGGAAGACTGTACAGTCCTTTTGTCCAAGGGACATTTTATCTGTAAAAATAAATGTGAAATTGTGCTTTCGTATACAAAAGGAAAATTGCCTGTTGCAGTTTTTTTGTATGAAGTCCACGGGTTTGCAGAGGAGCCTCCAATTTTTTGGTTGTAGTTGTCATTTGTCCCTTACAAAGTAAAATCTGCAAGTATTCTTGAACACAAGAGTTTGGAGTTTGTATGTGATGGTAATGTTGACTCAAATACTTGTCCTCCCTGAATAGAATTAGTATGAATATGTGTTTAAATATGTTACATACCAAAGGATAAAGACAGGAGACCATGCCTTTTTACTGTTCATTTACAATTTCTATCACCTCTTGTTCTGGCTATTAAGCCTTTTTGTGTGTTAGGCTTGCTTAATTATGCTTTCTGTCTGCAAAAAATACAATCAGGTGATCTTTATGCACACCCCTGTGAGTGAAGGGGTGGTCTGATGGCTAAACATTACACTATCCATGCTTGTGACACCTGAGCAACCAGTAAATGCTGGCCAGGAGCAGCTGGAAAGGCAGAAGCAAAGGTTGTCTCATGGAACAGACTGGGGCGGCTCTTGTCTTAGTGGTAATGATTTAAATCAGTTCAGGAAGAGAAGCAGCAAGCAGAATTTTCCCTGTTTACAAGCTAACAATTAGGGGTTTAGTGGCATGATAGCTGATTCTGTTTGAGCTGATTTCCTAAGGAGGATCTTGGGGATTCAGATCCATCTGAGTGTCAGTGCCAGGCTTGGAACAGGCAAGGCTTGAAAATTGAGAGTTTTATCCTCACTGATGGCAGCATTGAGTCTGCCATGAATTTTTATCCAGACCTGCTTTCAGTGCAAAGTGCTGTGGGGTGGAGTAAAAAGGAGAATGTCAGAGCTGTCTAAGCCCAGTATGTTAGTATCAGGAAGAGAGAGGCTTAGAACTAATGATAAAGTTGAAATAAATTCAGTCTTTGCAATTGAATGCCTTCATAGGAGAGCTGCTGTTACCTGATTTACTTTTGAGAGCAAGGGGAAGGAAGACATTTTTCACTGTCTCATTAGAAATCAGAAAAAGAAAGTGGTCCTCCTCCTAATTTTGTTTGTGTTTTCAATTAAAAAGAAATTTTAATTAAAGGTTTTATTTATTTTACAATTCTAGTTATTGTGTGCAAACTATGGTGTAGCATTTGAGTGGGTTAGGAAAAAAGATGACATGTCCTTTGAATTAATTGTTGAGCTTACTTTTAGAACTCACATGTTTTCAGCAAAGTGCTACAACTTTACAAAAGTGATAATTCTCTGACAGCATGTTCTATAGATGGTGTGGAAAGCCCTTTGCTGTTATTTGCATTTCCACTTCTATTTTTTTTTCTATTTTTGGTTTTATCCTATAAATTTTAAATAAATGTTTTTAGTTTTTTCAATGCTTACAAAAAAAAAAAAAGCCCTGGATATCCCAGACAGTCTGAATCTGTAGTACTAGTCTGTACAAATGCTAAGAAACCTTCCCAAACCACCCAGAAATGTGTAATTTGTGCTAAGCTATATGGTGCAGGAGGCTCTTCTCCACAGACAGAAAACTCCTTTAGGAGTCTGGCTCATTATCCAATGATTTCCGCTTGGATTGCACTGTGGTGTTGTGGGAATATTTGGTGATTTACGTATTGCTCAACAGAGCACTATTCTGGAAGGATCCGTTATCCCAGGCCTCCCAGGGCTGAGCTGTGAGGGGGATGTCACTGCTCGTTCCAAATTTATGCACACTGACCATATTTTATGCCCTGGTTCTCTTCTGCTTGGAAACAAGCAAGTTAACAATCCACAAGGCTGTCAGTGTAGGCAGAATGCACTCACTCTTTCAGCAGATGCTCTCTCTGTCATTAAAGAAACGGTTAAGTAGCAGAAGAAATCTCGTTGTGAATTAGTTACCAAGCAAGTTTGGAACTTTTGGTGTAATGCACACTGAAGGTAAATTTGTACTATATGTCAGGGTTTGTGGTGGATATCAGAAATTGCTGCTCTTGCCCTCCGCTAGAGCAGTTTCTGGTTTGTGATTACATTGGTTTGTGCATTTTTTATGGTTGTGGGTTTTGCGTCTTATCAAATGGGAGTGCCTCCTGTTTTCCACTCCAAGTACTCTTCATTAAAAACAGTCTGCTTCTGACTGGAGTTATTCTGAAAAATCACTCCCTACTGAGCCCCCCCACTCTTCAGCTGAAATACCTGGGGTTTGTGAGCATCAAAGCAGAATCAGAGAGCACAGGACATACCACACAACTGGCACAAATGGATATACATTAGATACAAAAGTTTGAAAACGTCTTTTTTTGAAGGAGCAATGTCAAGAAAGGCAAGGAAATTATTCTTTGAAGTTCAAAAAGTTCAGATGTTTCCATTATATTCACATATCTCAGTATGTGTGTCTTTGCTCCTCACTGGCACCAGCTAAAACTAATGCCATTAGGAAAGCTCCTGAGAGAAGACAGCTCTTAAAGTCCCTGCGAACAGAATTTTGTCTCTTACCTCTTGGCAGTGCAGTCCTGTGGGTGGAGTATAGGGTCCTTTTGGAGAAAACCTCAAGGAGCTCCTTCTGGTGACAGCAAACCAAAGAGAAGCAGAACAGAGAAAACAAGATGATCCCCAAAGCTCACACGGCTGCAGAGTTGGTGAGGGTGGAGAGAGGGGAGCTCCTCTATATAGTGTCCTTCTGGCTCTGATAGCACACTATCAGCTCAGTCACACAACAGAGCAGGGGAGAGGACACCCCAGCACTGAGGAGCAGTCTTCATCCCAGCTGAGCTCTTGGCACTGGGGGTGCTGCTGCTGCTGTAGATATGAATATTGCAGTGTTCACCGTGCTTACTGAGGGCTGCTACTGAAATCCCAGCCTGAACACAGACTCCTTGGAGTCCCCTGACTATTTTAGGAGGGTGGAGAGAAGCATTGTTTTGGGGAAATCTTGTATTAATAGACACAACAGGACATTTCAGAATAGGTTAATTCCATAATGGTGGGAGTGGGGAGGGGGAGAAGGAGAGGGAGAGGGGAGGCTGCTATGGTAACAGCTTAGCCTGTCCAACACTTCTATTTGCTTGCAATAGAGGAGGGTCTGTGGGAGGGCAGGGAGTTTGTGAGTGGGGAGGGTGTCGATAATGGTTTATCGGTGCAAATGGCTGAAGGCATCTCATTCAGCTGAATGAGAGGGGTCTCTTTCAGGACACTTGCTTCGGGGTCCCCGTGCCCTGCCCCGTATAATTACTCTGCATTTGACAGTGCTGAATAAAATTGGTGCCTTTATGCCAAGATGAGCACAGCTGCATGTTTCCTTATAATGGGGTGCTGTCTGCTTTTACTGGACTCTGTCGGGCAGACAGTAGTTCCAGCCCTGGACAGAGACACTTGCTGACAGGAGGACTCAGATTTGGAGAGAATAATAATGGTACTTAGCACTTAGACAGGCGCCTGCCAGCTGAGGGTCATAAATGTTTGAGGTCTCACAACAACATCTGTGTTATATTCTTATCCCGATTTTACAGATCTAAGGGTAAGTGATTCATCACAGCAGAATTTTAGAAGGGGCCCTGAGAAGCACTCACTACTTCATCATAAATCTGCCCTTTCCATTTGAACTTTTCCTTTTGTCTGGTGTGTTTTGAGAATGACCTGTAAACCTCAGTGAGTGTTTGACATAGTGATACAGTGAAAGGAATTAAACAGCTTGTTAGTTTGAGGACAAAGGGGCCCACAGAAGTCATTCCTCTGTCATTTTTCTTTTATCATAAATTCTTCCAGCACAGCTAGAGGGTTAGGTAAGTAAACTGAACAGCTTCTTCTCAGAACTCCTAAGTATTGGGATAAAACTGGTGGATTCCATCAGCCTTTACACAAATTTCTTACTCCTTTTTCTGAGATTTTCTAACAGGAATTTGGTTTATCTATCTGTTCAGGAACGTACTTGTAATGTGTTCTAGAACATGTGATAGGAACACAGTTGCATTTACCACACAAAATTACAAATTGCTTGGTTCTTTATTTTCTTTATTTTGGGGCTAAAAGGAACTTGTAGGCAGAAGAGCCAGTATTCAATGGTCTCTTGTTTGTCCTAGCTGTTGAAGACTAAGGAATCCAGCCATGGTAAAGGCATGCAAGCAATGCACTTTGGTTTAATACCTTTTATTCTGTCCTTGATCCTCTCCCAGTGCTGTAATGCCTCTGATAAGGTTCAATCCCATAGTTAGTAACAGAGAGAGGGTGTTGCCACATTTCCTTGCCCAGCTCTTGAAAAGATCTAAAGGGTTGGAAAGGATACCTGGAAGAATAACTGGGTGGTATCTCTGATAGGATAGAAACCAGTGAATGTTGAAGGAGTGTTCTAAGGAAATACAGCTCTGTAAAGCCTCTATCCACATATTCTTCTGGTGTGAAATACTGGATTCTAAAGTCAATTATATTTAATCTGACCTTGTGAGACACTTCTGTTAAAGTAGTTCCTACAGAATGCACTGCATGTTGTTTTAAGAGAAAGCGTTTTTAATATTTTCTTTACTTTATTCAACCAGACATCTGTGCAGGCCCTGCCATAACCGTGAAAAAGCCAAGGGACTGGGCAAGTACATCTGTCAGAAATGCCACCTGATAATTGATGAGCAACCTCTGATGTTTAGGAATGATTCCTACCATCCAGATCACTTCAACTGCACCCATTGTGGGTATGTTCTCCTACTGTAAACTCTGACAAAAGAGACAATTCTGTCAGCAGTGCAGTCCTTCCCAAGGCCTAAACCTCACTGCCTTCACATTGTTTAACAAACAGAAACCAAAATAAATGTGGAAAGCCTACAGGAACTTTAGTTTTATTTTGTCATTCAATGTTCTCTTATTCTAACCTTGAATGACACAGCTTTGTAATGAAAATGAAAGTAGTTCCTTGATATGAACTTATGAGAAGGGCTGTGTGCAGATTGCCATGGTAGTGTTGTCCTAAAACAACACTCACCAGGCTATTTCACATTGAGTTCCTGGGTAGGGGAAAAAAAAGTAGATAACTTGGCACAGGCCGTTACCATGCTGATACTGTCTGACCTGAATTACCACAAAGGCAGTGTAACTGGGGCACAGTGCTGTCCTGGAATGGACGACAGTGCAAGGATGTGATCAGTGTTGAGCACTGCTGGGATGGTCCTGGTGCCTGAATTCTCCCATTCAAAGGTAGTTTGAGCATTAGCATGACAGCACGTTGTTCCATGGAAATGCCCTTTGTATTTCTGTGAGGGTATGTAGATGAAGGCATGATTTCCCACTTATGTTCTTGTTTGGCAAACAGAGAAAGCAGTTTTAGAAAGATGAGGTGACAACTGTATCTCCCTAGCTTAACTTAACGGCTGCATTTGTAGCATGAATGCCGCCTAGGTTAACTTCCGGGTTTATTCTTCTAAAACTTCATTTTGGGCATTGAAGAGGTTCATTTGGTGTTCTCACTCCAGGGAATGTTTGTATTTTCAGGAAGGAGCTGACTGCTGAGGCCCGGGAGCTGAAGGGAGAACTGTATTGCCTGCCCTGCCATGACAAGATGGGGATCCCCATCTGTGGAGCCTGCCGCAGGCCCATCGAGGGACGAGTGGTCAATGCTCTGGGCAAACAATGGCACGTGGAGGTGAGGCCTCTGAGTCCAAAACTTCCTTCTAGAGCCAGGCTGGAAGAGAACCAGTGCAAGTTGGAAGCTGTAGACACATAGGTGATATGTAATATATGAATTCAGACAAAACCCAATTGCTTATGTTTCAGACTGTCTTCATCTCTTGCGAGGAATGAGTATGACAGGGCCATCAGGGTTCCTAAGATAGCTGTGCTTTCACAATTTTAAAATGCATTGTAAAGATTCTTGCAGAATATGGTACACTGAACAGCATTTACTTACTAATAAATTTCCATATTTGTTATGATATGTTTAGATATACCCTCTCCAATCCCAGTTAACAAGTACGTAACAGTGTTGGCATTTGTACTGCACACAGAGCCAGTGCAATTCCTGCTGCCTTTTCAGCTCGTTGTTTCTATAACTTTCAGCTGAGTCATCACAACTTGCTCTGAAGTTTTTTAGTGATTTATGTTTTCAGTCATTTAAGCCTCCTAGGCTTGAACTGAGAGAGATGCTGCTGCTCATTTGAAAGGTATTCATATCAATTATGTTTTATGTTCCTATTTCTCTTCTCTGAAACAAACAAGATAATAGTCCACAAGTCTATGATTGCCCTTCCAGCAGGTGTTCTGTCTATCTTTAATACCTTTAATCTTAATTACCATAGGAGACTAAATATCTCTTCTTTTGCTTCCATAAATATTTTCCTATCTGTGCTTCATTAAAACATTAAGAGGGAACAGCTTTAATTGGAAAGAGGTAGATTTAGATTCTTCCCTGTGAGAGTGGTGAG
This sequence comes from Serilophus lunatus, assembly GCA_013399895.1. Taxonomy (NCBI): domain Eukaryota; kingdom Metazoa; phylum Chordata; class Aves; order Passeriformes; family Eurylaimidae; genus Serilophus; species Serilophus lunatus. Next base: position 1,136,175 of record VXBA01005309.1, read on the forward strand.
GCCCTGGCACAGGTTGCCCAGAGAAGCTGTGGGTGCCCCATCCCTGAAAGTGTCCGAGGCCAAGTTGGATGGAACTTGGAGCCCCATGAGGTCTAGTGGAAGCTGTCCCTGCCCATGGGAACTGGATGGGCTTTAACTTCCCTTCCAACCCAAGCCACTCTGTGGTTGTCATGTATTAAGCCATGGTTTGTAGCTATGTGAGTTTTTCCCTGCTGATGGGAAAGTCACTTTGTCTGCCATGGAATGTCTTTTTTTCTTTTACAGCATTTTGTTTGTGCCAAATGTGAGAAGCCATTCTTGGGGCACCGACACTATGAGAAAAAAGGATTGGCTTATTGTGAAACCCACTATAACCAGGTAAATTCTGCCATCCATGCTGTAGGTATTTGTCATGACTGGGAAATGCTTTTTTGCATTTTACGTATGTAAAGCTATGCAGACTTTGCATAATCTTAATTTGTAGAGGCAATGCAATATTAAGAAATTTGTGAGATTTAACAGAAAAAAATAATTTTTCTTGGTAGATGGAAAAGTGATGTTGAGAACAGAGTAGAAATGTCTTTGGGGTGGTAACTTTAATTTGTGCCATTGACAGGAAAACACTGACCATGGGTTGTGATTGAAATCCTGGTAATTGTACTGGTAAACTATTTGTGTGGGCATCTCTGATAATTGTGTTCTTCCATGGGCCTGAGACAGCTGTCCTATTGTCTAAAGCATAGAAAAGTATGTTTCAAAAGCCAATCAAACACTGTTTTGTCTGTATCATTCTACTGAACAGTTATGAGTTTGGCATTGTCTTCTGTCAGATAAATGAGGTATTACTGTTTTGATAGTAGCTCTAGGTTTTATTTTGGTGTTTATAGTTGAGCATCAGGAGATGTTTGTCTACAGTAAGCATCATACTCTACCAAACCTTTCTTCTCTGACTGCCACATGTACAGGACTTTAAGATCCCACAACAGTGGTGGAGTGTGAGGCATTAACAAAAAAGGTTTTGTAGTATTTAGTGGTATGAGATCCAAAGGAACATAGACTATTTGGCAAGTGTATGAGAAGTTATTCAGAAGATTTAAATTGGTATATTTGGGGACCACTGCAGTATGTGGGAATTCTTTGACTGTTAGGATTTAATGTTCACACCAGCTGCATAATTTGGGGCGCATGAGTAGTCAGTGACATGAGTTCCTGTCCTTATTTCTTTTTCTGTGCAGCTCTTTGGAGATGTCTGCTACAACTGCAGTCACGTGATAGAGGGAGATGGTAAGATTTGTTCTCTCTTTGTTTTGGGTTGCTGTCCTTGTTCCATTTGGTAGTGCAGCTGTTGCAGTCCCACAGTTGCAAGGCAGCAGTGTTTGTTTTCACATCTGGCCTCCTTTGAATTTGGATATAAATCTGAATTCAAATAATCCAGCAGTTTCCTCTTACTTTGTCCTTTTGCTTTTGCAGTAGTATCAGCTCTTAACAAGGCCTGGTGTGTGAACTGCTTCTCCTGCTCCACCTGCAACATCAAGCTCACACTGAAGTAAGTCAGTGTGTTTATATTTTGGACCACGTGAGATATTTGCTCCTAAAGCAGGGTATCAGCTTGGGGGAGCCATGAACCAGAGCCTCCCTGAGGGGCTATATACCTCTTCTCTGTGAGAGCAGGTGCTTATAATTCCATGATTTCAGCACTAACAGGGGAGCTCGTACTCAGCATCCTCTCTGATTTATTTTTCTTTGATCTATTTTGTAAGAAGGTTGGGTAGGAGGAGGACGGAGGGAACAGCAGTATAGAGGGAAGGCTCTGAACTTTGAGGAACTGCCTATCCTGAACAACCTCCAGCTTCCATGTCTCCTTAAGTCTGGATGTCCCCTCAATGACAGTATTTGCTATTGCATAGATTATTTTGAAATAAAGTACTATGCTATTTATCCCAAATATGTAAAAGTGAGATAGGAAAAAAAAAAGCAATCCTACATTTTTCCTTTCTTAGATTCAAAACCTTATCCTACTACGCTGGGTTGGCTCTGCTGACGTTGTATATGAAAGAGCTCTAATTCATCACAAAGAGATGATAACAAAATTACTCTAGACTGTTATATACAAATAAATAGCAAAATATTGATCTTTTTTAACTAGTGATATTAAAGACCTGAGTTCCCTGGTAACCCAATCTCCATTCTTACATCACTAGATGAGGAAATGAGTTGTTTTATAAATGCAAGAGAACACAAACAGTCACATGACACACAGAATTACACACAGGATTAATAAGGTTGGAAAAGACCATCGAGATCATCAAGTCCAACCTTGATGTAGATGAATGGAGATTTGACTTAGTAAAACATATAGTTTGTAAATACCATTTTAATAACTGTTCTTTGTGTTAAAGGAATAAATTTGTGGAGTTTGACATGAAACCCGTGTGCAAGAAGTGCTATGAGAAATTCCCTCTGGAGCTGAAGAAACGCCTGAAGAAGTTGTCAGAGCTGGCATCCAAGAAAGCCCATCCCAAAGCTCTAGATTTAAACTCTGCTTAAACAAGTCTGTCAGTCTCCTGACTGCACTCTTACAGGAGCTGCTGCTCACTGCAGCTGTTGGTTACAGAGGCAATTACTAAGAAGTGAAAACAAAGATAAGTTTCTGGTAATGTCACTTACATCTAGACTGTCCCTTTTCTCAAGCAATTGTCTGTTAACACTGACAGAGGAGCATGGCTTCTGCTTGAGCAGTTTGCAGGCTGGTTATTAATTTGCTAGTAACAACACATTTTGTCTTTGTGGACTTGTACACAGTCTTTCCTTCCTCAATTGAACTGTAATTCTCTCTCCATTCCTCTTAGTTTAAGGAATTTGGAAACAAGATTAAGTGTAGGGTTGGAAGAAATATCTTACATGCTCTTATTCATTTAAAGTATCAAAATTCTTCTTACTCTGTGTGAGGAAATTTTTAGTGTATGGGCAAATATTTTGAAAGTTGTCACTGTTTGCTACATGCAAAAAGTTCTAGTCTTTCTCCAGATTCCAACTGAGAATATTTGGGTGCTGTACAGTCCTTCTGGTTTGCAGATTTACTGGAAAAGCCCGGGAAACAATAGTTCTGGCATCTGTACTGCTTGTTTGTCTGTCTTAGGCCCAGTATTAGCACAGCTGAAGAAGTTTGTCCTTCCCTGTTCACTACTAAGGAGATTTCAGTGGTCAAGGCCACACCAGCCTCTTCAGAATAGTTGGTTCTCCTTGGGGAGGACATGGCTACGGGAAATGAAACAATTTATTAGAAATGAGACTCTTAATTTTCTCTCTTCTGTACTACTACATGGCTACTAGAGCTTCTGCTGGTCAGCACCAAACATGTCCTATCCACTGGCATAGCTGATGTTTCTTGAGGCAGTGTGGCTATTCTTTTGCAAAAGGAAATCAAATGGATAACATGGTACCAAATTAAGCACTTCAGTTTTCCCATTCTCACTTTATTTGCAAGCTGAGTATACACTTGGTCGTGCTTTGGAAAGCTCAATTCCAAGAAGGAGTTTCTAACGTTTGAAGTTTGTAGCAGATGTGGTCTTAAGCAGAAAAAAACACAGTATTTTTCTTAAAATTTTTACCCAAATAAGATTTCCCCATCACCTTTCTTCTTAAGACCTGAGTGTACTTAGAGGGAGGAGATCTGCCACAAATTTTTACATCTCAAGAATATAGTCCTGCTCTGCAGGTTTGCCTATCACCAGTGACATTTCACTGGTCCTGCTGGTGCTGAGGAAATTACTGGTTTTGAACATTCTCAAACTCTTTAGGGATGAACCATCAGCAGTGCTGTTCCTGAGCCTACCTATCCATGTGAGCTTCAAAGTCCTCCAAAGGCATCCCCCATAGTTTCTTGTGCTGAACAAAGCTGAGCAGCCTGAAAACCCCTTTCCATGAACAGTTGTAAGACTGTGCCTACCCTTTTGCAAGGCTGACAAGCACTGGAAGACTGCTGTCCCTTGCAGGATTTCAATCTAACAAGGAGTGGCTAGTTAAGGAGGTCAGATGAACACAGCAGTTGGGCCTAGGCACCACCCTGCGCCCCAAGTGAATGAGCTGGCAAGATGTTACAGCTTCCCCCTTTCTTGTATGTGAGAACAACAACTGAACTGGGGCTATAATCTACCTTAAAATTGTGTTAACACACTTGCTGGATGTACTCTGCATGGAACTGCACCCCTAATACCACATCAGTGGTGCGAAAACCTGGTTAACTGTGTGCAGATCACAATCCCACATATGAGAGCATCTCTCATCCTCACTGACTTTGCTAACTCAGTTTCCCTCATCTGCTTTGCTTTTTGTAGCTATGAGTTGCCATGAACTTTTAACTGTGTTATGTTGTATCCACTCTAACACTGGTGAGAGGATAGGCCTTGGATTTCACAGGAAACTCTTCCATCCTCTCCTGACAACTTGCACTGTAGATTTCAGTGATAGTAGTAGCTACTTATGTCACTACTTTAGGAGAACATGTGGCTGCTCACTATTCTTTCACTACCCTTAAAGTGGTCTTTGAGTTGAGGGCACAAAGAGCAGCATGTCCTTTGGTGCAGTAGTACGTGGCCACTGTGAAGACCTGTCCTGCAAACCTACTGTTAGCATTTTTGTCACAGCATGGAACAAGCAGTGCTGCTCTAGGTTCAGCTCAGTTTGTCATGCAGATCCTTGTCAGTGTAAAGCATTCTCATCTGTTCCTGTAATCTCAGTTGCAGGCCATGTCTGTGCTGAATGTGAGCAGCTGTGTATCCCCAGCCTCCTGGGAAGGAGGTGGAGGAGCACATAGCAGCACATTCCTGGTAAACAGGGAAAGGACTATGTAGCTAGCAGGCAATAGGTGATGTTCTTGCAGTGGCCACTCTCAAGTTCAGCAATGGAAAATGCATGTATGTGGAGGTGAATGGAATTGCTTTTGTGAGGCAAGTAGCGATTTAGTGTGTGCTCTTACTTTGTCTCATGATAGAAATTCAGCAGACCTAGTAGGCTTCAAAGGAGAGTCAGTATCATTCTCTTTGATAAGCTGTCCAGTTCTCTACAATTTGGATTATGTCCTTGTCTTCAGGACATCTTGCAAAATCAGTGGGCAGAAAAAAATCATCATAATCCTTGATCTCTCTATTAGTGGAGGATGATATTTTCTTAGTATCTCTTAAATAATTAATTTTTCACAGTTATTTTTCTTATACTTCGGCTGCCCATAGCTTGTAATGTGTAGAGTTACAGTATTGAATATTACTGACATACTGTTGTATGGGAGTGTGGAATTGAAGGAATAGGAGAAATAACTATAAACAGAAATAACTATAACTTTTAAAAAGTGCATCTTCTACTCCTAGAAGTCTACTTTTTAAAAAACAGTAAGAGTATAGTTATGAGTTCTCCTGGTGTTGATAGGCTTACAGGGTAGGTTTTGTTTCCTTTAAGAAATAAAGTCAAGGTGTCAGTCAGAAATAAGCTGCATGCTTTTTTCCATTGCTGTAAATAGACCTGCTGGGCAAATTAATCCTAAATTCATCCACCAGAGAGTAGAGATTTATACCAAAGCTGAACTTGGCTCAGAAGTCTACACTTAACAAAAAGCTGTTGTCTCATTCTTTACATTTATAGTTTACATTCATATTTATACATAATTAAAATCACTAACATTTACTGAGTACACTTGAAAATGGTTTTGCTAATAGAAAGCACAGTACATGATGCTTGTTTGTATTCAGAGAGTGTGCTAATCACTTGCAGTCTTTCTTTGTGGCAACTAATCTGCTCTCTAGGGTTTGCATCCTGGTGTTTGTTTTTACAGCAGTCTGTGCAACGTTGGCAAATATTGGTCAGCCTTTTGTACGGAGAGTTCCTGATGTTGTGTGGTTTGTATTGATGATATTACTGACACTTTTTTGAGAAGTGGTTGGATGGAATAGATTTCACAAACATACAGTAAGTGTGGCTGTACTAGTCTGTAAAGCACCGTTAAGTGCTGAGGATGTTATAGACTTGAGAAAAGGATTAACAGCTACCTGCCTTGGTTGTGGCCTTGATGAGCAGTGTGGGTTCTGCACCATCTAGAGCTCTCATTTTATCACACATTGCTTGTGCTGTCTAACCCAAACATGTGATTGTGGTTTGAACTGGTGTAATACTGTACCTTTGTATGTTCCTGTAATAAAGTTAACTGCAATACATTTTAAATCTTTACACACACAAAAAAGTAAAATATTGTATAATGTACAGTTAAAATGCTACGTTTGTAATGCTGAGGCTGAGAGCATTACCCCCTCTGAGGGACGCTGGGCATTGCCCAAACCTAAAGCTCCAGTGTGGTGAATTCATGTTTTGGATCTGTGCTGCCTCTGTGGTGATGTGTTTGTTGATGAAGATGTGCAGGAAGGGGCGTCATCTTTTTAGAGGCTGTGTGGTATAAACTGTTGTGTATATGGCCAGCAGATTCAATGCTATGACCATTTACAGGCTGTAGTGGGTATTTGGTAGGTTTAGGTTACATAGATCTAGAGCAAACATTTACATCTAGAGCAAGACAAAGACATTGCAGTTGATTTTCTGGAGTCTTTATTTAAAAACCAGAAACATTACAGTTTGGCTGCAAAATTCCTTTCTGTACAGGTGAATTATTGAACACTTCTCACTTATAGCCAGTTGGATCAGACACAGGATGAGAAAACCACTCCAAATAGTGAATTTCCAATGTGTCCATTGCCAGCAATGGACATTACAGCAGGAGTGTCTGATTGCTTGCAAAAGGGTCACTATTCTGACAAGTGTGGCACTCGGGTCGATGCACAAGGAGAGTGGGACTCTTCCCTGCCACCCATGTACAAAACTCCCTCCAGCATATGAACTTCACACACACACACACACACACACATCTGAGGGAACAAGGGAACCATTGTGCATCCATTGGCAAAGTTGAGAGATTGGGCAGAGCTGCCTTTCCAGCACTGCTAGGTCGTGTCTCAAGGAACTTGGTGTAAATGCTTTTAAGACTTGTCCATGTTTCACTGGGAGCAAGACAGAAGTACTTGTTCTGAGGGGGTCATCTAAGCTTACTCCCACCACACAGCACATCTGCTTTAGACACTCAGCACACTCTGGTTCTTATGGGACCAAAGCTTTGTGTCTACAAAGGTCTGAAAGATGAACACAAGTGCTGAATCAAATTTTACCACTGAAACTGTCTGCTAAACAGGAAACAGAATCAGAAGAAATTCAAGCTATTCTTGTCTTATGAAGGAATGTCTGCATAACTTCAAGCTGAGAACATTTTTATGGAGCAGAAAAGCCTCTTTTCAACAGATGTCTCTTAGACTGAGTTCTTCAATTCTGATTTGCACTGACTAGTACATCTATAATTTGAAATAGGAGCAACTAAAAGTAAGGGAACCAAAATCCAGACTCATTTCAAAGTTTGTTTACACTTACTCGGAGCTGCAGAGTAGAAAGTGGTTGTTAGTTTTCAAGAGCATTATAAAATGAGGAAGAAAGAAGACTATTTATTTTAACCAAGGCAATGGTATATCAGGAGACAGCCTGCTAATTTAGCAGCACTCGGGAAGGACCTTTACATCCTGTAACTGCCTGTCATAGGCTGCTGTAACATGCAGCACGTAACCTAGGGATCAAAGGATGAAAAACAGCATCTTGCCTTTCAGTGTCATTGTCTAGTCCTAAAGGGCATTTCTCCACTCTTAGAATTTCCAATAGGAGAAAAAAAATTACATTTGTTTCCAAAGACTCATGGAGTTTGTGCATTTGGTATGAGCATGTGCAACAAGGGTCATTCTTTCCAAAAGGAAGACAACTCTTAATGTGTGTCTCTCTTGGAATGGAGGAGATTCAGGCTATCAGAAGAGGCCCTCATAGGGTTCCTCCACTCACATATAACATTAAAGACCATCTAAACTTTCTCTAAGTCCAAAGTCTGAATGAAATTCTTATACTGCATCTAAGACAGACAAGTGTTAGAGATTTGAAAGCATATGTTCATTTGAGTGTCTCTCATAGTAATATTTCAGCAACTCAGTTCATTCAGTGTGATCAGAAGACTGATCAAGATTAATATTTTTTAAATGGCATTTCTTATGGGAGATGAAATTACAGGTAGTTTGGCACAAATACAGGTTATGGGTTCCATTCCACTCTCAGTCTGGGAGATTCTTTTGCTTGTTGACAGCATTCATGAGCAGGCGTACGTAAGATGTTAACAAGTCATCCATTTTGTAACCCTGTCAGGAAAGAAAAAAGTCTTGAATCTCTCAGCTCCAGAAGCAAACATAGCTATCATTTCCTCCCTGGTTTATCTTCTTCTTAGGTTCTTTAGACCTTTAAATGTTTTTGTTATCTTTACAAATCTACCTTAAATACTGATACAGTGATGCTTCTCTAAGTCTGTGGACAGTCTGAAACCAATTGTTAAAAAAGTGGTACCACTTACTGGAAAGTATAAAGTCTTACAAGTCTGGTGTTGCTGCATAGATGGAGGCAGACAAGCAAGACGAAAAGCCTCTTAGTTTTGCAGTCTTAATGTCTCAGATGGATAGAATTTGGATGTATGAGAAGATTTTTGGAAATTACTATTTTTCCTTGTGTCCCGTGTCTTGCATCTTTGCATCAGATGACATTATATAGCATGGAATGACAAAACTCTTCTTACCAGAGAGGTCTCGCATAAGAGCCGGTTTCCTCGTACCAGGTTCCCTATGGTCATGTGAAAGTACGTGCTCCCACTGCTCCAGTTGGAGATTTTATTGAAGGGGTAGACTGTTAAAATGTCCTGTAAGGGGAAACAAACTGAACTAAACAACATTTCTCAGATGAAAACGGGCTGTTACAGAAGAAAACCTGTAGAGCCAGAGCATTCTTTTTCTTTCCCACTTCATCAAGGTATTTCTTGCATCTAGACCAGTGGTATATTGTATTTTCTCCAAGTAGGTGAATCTTAATCACACTAAAGGGACTTCCTTTCATGATACATTTATCTCTGCCTTAGCACACTGCCATTTTGTTTACAATAATCTAAAACTCACTGGATATTTTTTCCATTATTAAAAGCAAATAGTGATACTCCCTTTTCCTGGGAAATTGGTAAGACCAGTCTGTTGGGTTTACACAGCAGGTAAACACTGCCATTCAGCCTGATCATTTAGACAGCTGAGGCTTCCTGCAAAGCATTTTGCTGAAGCAGGTTCCCTAGTGCATGGCCCATCCATCTGCCTGATCTTACATCCTTGCCCAAGTGTGTCTTTTTTCAGAGATGCTCTACACTGTTTCCAGTGTAGAAACTGCAAAGAAGTGATTTGAGGCAGTAACATTTTCTTCTGTTTCACACAGAAAATGAATAGAGAGCCACTGTCCTCTCCTACTATTCCCAGACAAGGTCCTGTTGCTGTCCCTAAATTGGCACAGGCAGTTAAATTCTTCCTTAGACTCCTGACAAGCAACTGTTACCTTTGTCTTCTGATGTATCAGTGAGACTCCTTGCTTGTTGATTGCAATCAGCACAATCTCTGGGAAATTTGGCTCTGAGGCTTGCTGTAAATGAGTAACACAGCACCGTAAGCAGAAAAGGAAGAAATTATCTGTATGAAGTGCATAGTGACCTTAACAATGTCCAGTGCAGCTTGTTCTCTTCCCCAAATGAACACTGAAACCTTTTGGCCATACACTGATGACTTGAGCAGCTGCTACATGAAAGCAGAATCAGGTCCATTATTTACTACACTGTCTGATAACAGGCTTAATGTTTGGTTGCAAAGCAGTTAAAAGAAGTTCAGAGCCTAGTGAGGAGAAATTAAAGGTAGAGAGTGGGAAATGATTCTTGGGAGGTATCCCCTCCAGAATGAGAGGATTAATGCAGTTCTGTCCTAAGGGAAGAGTCCCCAGAGAGACAAGATTTGGCAGCCTGTTGTGGAGAGCAATGACAGGACAATTAAGTATCCACATAAACTGAAAGCTCCCTGCAGCTACTATACAGTTGTAATAGAGGTATTACAACTGGAACAACGACAGGTGTAGTTCAGAATGAAGAACCCATCTTTCCACTTTGAAAGAACTGAGTTTTCCTCAAGAGATTACAGGAATTCAGCTTTATACTGTATTTTCATTATGCAGCTAAGGAGTTATAGTGAGTCCGTATCCCACAGTACTGGTCTACTACCAAATCCACTCACACAGGCTTTCAAACTTACCTTCACCTCAAAGAAGGCTGACCCAAATGTTGGCCACCGGTGTATCATTTTCAAGAAGGCAATCTTGGCCTCATCCACGGTTTTTCCTTCATGTTTACTATATGCTGCAATAATGCTCTGTTTAATAAAGGAGGAGACAAAGCCTGTTCATTTGGAGACAGACAGGTTTCTAGTGCCCAGCATTAGCACTAAAGACAGCAGCAGATCCTCACCAAGGTCAGGTTTTTTTCCAACGGTGACAGAAAACTGCAGATGTAAAGATCCTGCCATGCCATGTGGAAAGGTGGAGCCAGAACCCCCCAGTGCTTCTTATTCACGTGTTGGGTGAAAGAAGCCCAGCAGCCCCAGGGAAGGAGCTTCAGGGCAATTAGGATGAAACAAAACTCAGAAAGCCATTGTTCACCCACAGACACGTAAGACATCTTCCTTTGAAATAGGTAGGGTGAATTTTCCCTCTATATTGGAAATAGTGTTCCATTTCTTCCTCAGCAGACCAAGTGATAAGCACCTACTGAAACTGTCTTGCCTTTTCATGGATAAAAGGACCTTTTGCTGTAAGAGGCATGCACACAGTGCAAGGAATTTCATTTGCTGCCAAACTATGAAATACTTACAACACACCTTAATTTTCTCTTTCTGTCCAATATCCTCAAATTCTCAATCTCATCGCTGATCTCCCTATCTCTAACTCTTCTGAGCACTGGAAATAGATTACTATCTTCAAGGAAGATGCACATCACAAATCAGTCATCCAGGCCTGCAGATATCTTTCAGAGCTTCGGTAGAGAGGATGCAATATCTGGACTGTAAGAGGCAAATCACCTTGCTATCCTGCTGGCAAATCCAGCAACATCCAGTAGCATCCAATAGCTTTCAAAGACCATCACATCAAAAATATAGTGTGGCTGGATGTCTGTCTTCTCTCCTAAAGCTCTGTATAAGTAGTGTGACTAATGAAAGCTGATGTTCTTACCTTCTTCCATTCATCTGGTGAGACTGCTCGGAGCAGATTGTCTGGCACCAGCTCCTTCAGGATTTTGTGGATGGCTGTCAGCTGTGTGCGGTCATTGTTGAAGCGCACTTTGTAAATCAGCCCTGCCAGCTGGACAGCTTCATCCTTGGAACACTTGTGGTAGCCTCGGAGGTACTTCGGCAGCTCCTGGAAGAGACCAGCTCTGAATCCAGGCAGAATGGGCAGAAGCAAACACTGACTTAGGCATTCTAAATCTGTGAGGTCAGGATGTGAGTCTTGCCAAATATAGTCCAAGGACATCCCAAGAACCTTTGACTCCTAGAGGTTCTCTGAGTGATCTTTAAAGGTCCTTTTCAACTCAAAACCTTCTGTGATTCCCTGTACAATTTATGGGGGAAGACAAGCATCTCCACAGAACAATTAGATACGGAAGCTGTGCTCTTAACATACTCAGGATAGCTAAGGTGTGACAACCGTGAGAAATAAATATGCTGAGACTGAGCTGTGCCCTCTGGAGGCATTCCTCTGGAGGCTCTATAATACAGGCCTTGGGGAGGAAGACAGTAATACTTTCTCAGGAGTATTTCTTGGATCAGATTATGTTTTAGGGGGCTGCTTACCTGATGGTAATGGAAAATGGTGTCAGCTTTCAGGTCCTTCCCAGGAGTGACATTCAGCCACAGCTTCCTCATGAAGTACACCTCATAGGCCACAGACATAGCACTCCCTGTGGAAACCAGGTCTTGTTCACAGTGTTCTCTGTGTCATTGACAGTTCTTAAGTTTTTAACTCTGGCTTGTGAGTTTCTTCAGAAAAGTAATTCTCATTTTAATAATAGCAATCAAAATTGCTAACAAAAACCACAGAAAGCCATTTTAGCTGACCAAGAAAGTGATTAGTTGTCAGTTCCTGGACAGTGATCTGAGCTGTGGGCTCTTCAGAGATGGAGGAGAACCTGAGGGTGCCTGCCATTGAGTATTTGTTATTTCTTGGTGCTCTTGATTGCTGTCTGCTGGTGAGCAGCACACCTGAATTCTGGTGCACTGATGCAAGTACATTCCCTGATGGCTGTGTTTACACAAATGAATTGTGATTTAGTGCACCCACATCTTTATGCTGTGATTTTCAGAGCTTCCTAACAGCTGCATCAGCTGAGGGAGAAAAGTTAGAAAGTCCTAGATTTATAAACAGCTTCAGGAAGTTGATCATCAGCTGTCCTGAAATAAGCAAAGGTCAGGAAAATTTTATATGAAATTTGAGTGGAGTTTGAGTTTCATGTAGATTTCAAAATGTATGTTATATGTGGCAGGGAGCGGGGCAAGCAAGGAATCGCTTTTCTTAGTATTACATAGTTTTATTCTACTATGTGTTTCCTTAACAACATAACTTGTGCTTGGGTAATAATCTGGTTAAAAACATTTTTAACAACCCAAGGAATGTAGTTGACATTGTGTAAGGAAACTATTTATGTGTGTTGGCTGATGCTTAATATTTGAGGATCAGCCTGTCTAACTGGAGTGTATCCAGCTGTGTGTTTGGATATAACAGGTCAAAAAATCTTTGTTAAATTTCAAAGTTTCTGGAGAGATCCCCCCTGAGATGTTGTGACGTTTCTGACAGCCTGTACTTGGCTGCATCGGGTCACTGGATCTTGATGCTGGTGCAGCAGTAACCATATGTGTACAAACAAAAATGATTTAATAAGACTCCACTAAACATTTCCCAAGATGGAGTGAATCCTACTGGATAAATCTGCTGCTTTCCCACTTCAACACAGCATCTCATGCAGCTTTTTGCCATGCTGGCATTCTCCTTACCATCTTTGCCTGGTTTGTTCCTCCTGTTCCAGTCTGTCACCTGCCTTAGTGAGTCAAAGAAGTAGTCTGCTTCATTTTGACTGATCACCTGCAGAGGCCAAGCAGTGAAGCAGAGAAAGGAAAGATTAGCACATCATAGCAAATACTGCCTGTGCCAACATGTCCAAGTATCAGGCTGAATTTTCTTCCCTTGTCTACAGTGAGAGGGCAGAATTAGAGTAGAAAACACAAAGGCAAGGGGAAAGAAGTAGAGAAAGAGGAAGAGGAGGGCTCAATTTATTTACATTCCATATGGGGATTTTTATTGCATCTTCTGTTGCTTTCTGCATTCCTAGCTGCTTATTGAAGTCAAAGTGAAGATGCCTACCTAATTCTCAGCCATCTGCTCTTTGTAAAATATCGTCACATACAGAGTTCCTCTTTCCAGGAAGGCAGCACATCACAAACTCACTGTATTTGGGCTCAGTACTACTTTTGCCTTGATCACAATTCCAGGGAGAAAGGACCTCTCAGCAAGGCAGCCAGACCAAGCTTCAGCTCAAACAAAGCAAGCTTTTGACAAACTAGACGGCAATCAACTGGTGCTGGTTGCTCTTGCTCTCCCTCATACCAATGGGCACTGGACATGTGCAGCACATCTCTTGGGCAAAGCCTGAGTGATAAAGGGCTAAATCCAGCAGTATGCAACTTGCTACCATCCCTGCAGCTGCTAGAATGTCCATGTCTTCTCTGCTTTTTGTACCACCTGGGTACTGGCAGACTGATAGAAACTCTGCATCTCCATCCAGCCCCTCCAAGAGACTCAGAATAATTGTTGGGTGCTAAATGTTTGACTCTAGGTTGTATCCCTTCAGTAGGACAGAAGCAGTAATGACCTGCTCTGGTCTTTGGCTCCATATGGCTGTTTGAGTGATTTGGTAAACAAGTAAGAGGGGGAGCCTGGGTACCCTGACACAGTTGGGAAGAGTTACCTTGTCTGCAATCTTCACAAAGAGGCTGAAACCTTCCCAGGAGCTCAGCTGCAATTTGGAAGCAATGTTCTGACACAGAGTCCGGATTTTGGTGTTTGTTCCCACATCAAATGTCTGTGAGGTAACGAGAGTCTTGTTACACAAAGGAGAGGAGCAAATACTGAATGTCTTCAAACATGCTGCTGCATGAAAACGTCATGGTTGGAAAAATGGTCGCGGCTGGGAAGACAAGTAAGCGCTCACCTCTTGTGTTTCATTGGGGAAGCAAATCTTGTGTGAGATCTTAGTGTTGTTCTGTAAAATGGCCTCAACTTCCACAGGATGGGGTGCCCACTTCCTGCAGCCACTCCTGGAAAATGCCACCACCATCATAAGAAGAGATCAATGCTGCATGTTTAGTCACTGGGGAACTGAGCAACAGTATTGCAGCTTAACAACAGACTCCATTCTAAATGCTGGTACATTGGGGCAGGCTCCAACGGACCTCCACTCCAGTGATAATTCTGTGTATTAACAGCAAGAAACTGAGGGTCTTATTAGCATATGTATTAAAGTCTGTTCTCTTCTGCAAGAAGGCTACGTGAACAAGCCACCTTCCTAGGCAGTACATTGCCCCTTCTATGGGTTCAGCAGCATTTTTCCTTACTGAAGTGTGAAGACAATGGCTACAAGGAGAAATACATTTATTTAATTCTTGCATCAGGAAAAATGTGTATTCAGATACAAAATGACTCAGAGCACGGGAGGCAAGTACCAAAAGTTTGGAGGGCTCCTGAAAGTGTTACATTTTATATGAGAGTGCAATCCTGACTCAGGAGGTATATAAAATGGGAAATTATACCTCAGAGCAGAGCTGCCTTTTAAAGCAAAGGAACTTGTTACTTTCAGGGAGAAGTCCGACTAGATGATCATTGACGGTCCCTTCCAACTGAAATTATTCTATTCTATTCTATTCTATTCTATTCTATTCTATTCTATTCTATTCTATTCTATTCTATTCTATTCTATTCTATTCTATTCTATTCTATTCTATTCTAAACAGGCGCAGGTTTAATCCTAGGAAAAGAATTGCTCTTAGAAGACAAGATTTGTCTTTGTTCCTCTTACCATCCCCCAGGCTTCAGATCTGGGGCAGTTTAGCAGACAGAATTTTCCTCCCCATCAGCTCATTCTAATTTCCCCTCCCTGTTTGCCTTCTCAAAAGAAGCTCTGTGCAGCTCAACAGGGCTCAGAGCATGAATAGCACATGATATAGGGAGGCAGGAATTTTTAAGTCTTCTCCATAAACAATGAATAGCATTCCTTGCCATGCATTTTTCAGGCACTTCAAAGGCAAGTTCAGTGTATGGTGACATTTCCTCAGCAGTGTCAAAGCCCATCCAGTGTGTTAACATTCCCCTGGAGCCTGACCCATGGGGCTGACAGACCAAACTTGGGGCTCAGCTTGAGGGAGGGGGGGATGGGGGAGCTCTAAGGAGAAATCATTGGGCAGCTTCTTTACTGATGAGATCTGTGGCAGGCAGGTGGTAAATCAAAGCAGCATCGAAAGGGAGAAGGCTAGATTCAACTTTGATGCCAAGGCTCTGTTCTCAGAATGGCAAGATGGGTAATTCCAATGCCTGGAGTAATCTAGGGAAACCTTCCCCCTACAGTTTAGTTAATCCTTTCTGAAATCCTGGTAGCCCTTCCACTCTCTCTGTTTGTGTCATTTCCATTAGAACTAGTCATTGAGAAGCTCAGGAAGCAGTGTAGTTTGGGGGCCATGTTGCTTCAACCCTGACCAGCCAAAGAAGAAGCGCCCCGCTGAGAGCAGCCAGGTGAGTGTCAGGGCTTTGATCCTTTGGGATGTTTAAAAAACGTCCTTTGGGACGCATAAAAAAAGGATGCAAAAAGGGAAAGGAAAGTAAGAGTCACATTGTTTTAGCTCTTGTCTTTTGAACCTGATTATTGATTTTTCAACGCTTTGAGCTTGTTATGTGCCAGGTCATTTACCTCATCACTGTCTGAATCCTCCGACGGCATGCCAGGGCCAATGTTTCTTTCTGACGTGTCTCTATGAACTTCTGGGCGTGTTTGAGCAGTGACTTGCTGGGTGGGAAGAGGCCAGTGCAGAGCCAGAGGAGCTGCCAGCCCTTGGTCACACTGTACCTGTGAACACAAAACAAACAGTTCTGCTACAGCCATACATAATTCTCTGTTTGACCACACACGAGCTACAGGGAAGAGAAGCATACTGCCATCATGGTGCCATTCAGCAGAGCTGCAAATCAACAGAGCCTTCCTCCAGGCTTTGGCAGTTGTTTCCTGTACAACAACCACAGCCTGCATGCAAAGACAGTGCTAAGTCCTGCATGAGAAGTACTAGACACAGTTGCAAATCTCATGAATAAAAATAAGCTCCAGGTTAGTGGGCATCTTGGCAGCAGTGACCCTGGTGTCATCCCTTTGGAAAGCCACTGTCCATTTGCTGTTCAAGCTCATGTGTGTTCAGATTGTGGTTTCTCAATGGTTTATAGTCACCTGCCCTCTGCACTGGCCAGCTTTGCTCCCAGCACAAGCACTTTGCAGGTGCTGACCTCCCCTGACATGTGCTCCTGTTCTGAAAAATGAACATGTAGATGGCACTGTGTAATGACATTGGTATGGTTTAAACACTCCAAATCAAGTTGGTACTATTTTCAGGCAGAAACCCAGTTCTTCTGGCTCTTCTGGCTCCTTGCTCTCACTAGTAAGAAAGGTTCTGCAGCCTGAAGGTGGTCAGTCATTCTGCCTTCAAAGCCAGGAGGAGAACATGCTTCAGCTGTGTCCCAGGATTACTCTGAAATGCTCAGTGGTGTGAAGTGGTTTTGGTTGGGAAAGTCAGTATGTCTGGCTCTGAAAGGGCACCAGACTTTGCTGAATAAAGAGGGCCTTGCTTCTTTATTCCCATTTACTGTTCTAATTTTGCCGATGAAGACATGCTATTTTAATCCCATTTACACTCTATAGATCAGTGGTGTTTGTGTCTATGTGAGAGCAGGACATGGTCCACAGCACAGCAGCCTGGGGAGGATGAAAGATTTATTGCTCTGGCTGTTCTAATGAAAGCATATGGAAATAGCCACCTTTCAGGCATTGTTTTTTCCACATCAGTGATCCCTCTCTAAGCAGTGACTAAATTGGTGAAGTACACCATGGTTACAGACCACATATTAAATAGCCTGTAAGATTTACTGTGTGCAAGGAAACTTACCATTCAACAGTAAAACATGGTAAAAGTTCCACCAGGTGTAATACTTGTGGAACAGTAAGAAAGAAAAGAAATAAATGGAAACTCTTTCTCTAACTTTTGCAGAGACACAATGCAGCCAGAAAAAGATAAATGATTTTGCTAATAATTAGTATGATGTTAATCATCTTTTTGCAATTCAGTTCCCCTGGAAGTAGGTCAAATTCTCATTTTGTGAGTAGGGAAGAAAACACCAGCCTGCTTCAGAGATTTTTATGTGGGCAAGAACCTGTGAAAGCAATCTGCTCTGCAAGGGAGTTGTGTAGCCTAATTAATATAACAAGTATTTATTCGCTGGTGGTAAAAGTGTAGTGTGAACTATGCAGAGGGAAATGCTGCTATTGGGAAACTTAAATGGAGGGTTGGCAGGGCAGTCACTGAAGGGAATCAAGGACTATGCAGTGCCATATTTTCTCCACAGACTGCCTTGGGAGCAAGAGAGCCTCAGTAACTCCTTGCCTGCCTCACACTACTGCACAGAGATGAGCATGGAATGCTGATGGGAGCAAAGCAGCAGCTCAGAGGAGATGACTAAAGGTGCTCTGTGGCCTCTCGCTGCCAGGCAGGAGTCCTGAGTGCTCCACAAAGGTGAGCCCCACAGCACTGTCTGGCCAAAGGAGGCAGGGAAGGTGTCACTCCAATATTTGGCCATGCCGCCCCTCTGTTCCTGATCCCCACCTACACTTGAGGCCTGGCTCTGCAGGAGGAGGATGTTTGCACCCAGGTGAGTACCTGTTTCTGTTCTCAGTCAGTTGCTTCATAATCTGACAGTAAATCTCATCCCGCAGGACCTCCTCCTGGATAGCTGCCACAAATATCTGGTCAGTCACTTCCACGGAGGAGTGTGCCTGTTTTGAGGGATAGTCGCCCATGAATTTCATGATGGGTGAATGTGCTGTTAAGGAGAAAAGTAGGCAATTTTGGAAGGCAAATAGGAAGTTTTATCTGGATCCTAAGATTTTGATGATACTGTTCATGTCTAAGTGGCAAATTTTGGGAGGAAGGTCTTAAGCATATTCCCTGCCTGTACCCTACCCCCCTTCCCTATGCAGCAGTCACTGCTTGGCTGTCATTTGTACTGTGTTAACTGCTTTTTCTGGGCATATGCAGTAAATCTCAGTCTCTTCTACAGCCACATTCTCAGTTAAGTGAGCCATCAGGAGCTGTGGAGCACTGGGAGGGAATAGAAACCTTTCCTCTGTAGACAAGGGAAACAGATTTGAAACACCTCACTCTTACGTGAATGTTATCCCCTGCAATGCAGTTGAAGTATCTCAGTAGAGGTGAGTTTAGTGAGGAAGCTAGCTCTTCCTTCCCCTGAGTGTCCTCAGGTCCCAAAGAGTGGAGAGAAAGGATATCAATGAAGGCCTGACAGGCCAAATCCCGAAGATCAGGGTCTGTGCACGCTCTCTTCAGCAATGGTTGTTTCAGGGGCTCTTTAGAATGTGCCCACAGCTGACTGCGCCCACGGGATTTCTGGAGAACAGCTTTGCTGATGGATTCCTTCTCAGGAGACCTGAATGAAGAAAAGTGAAGGAAATACAAAACTACTGGAATAGTATTGTTATGAACATAGGTCATTATCACAAAGTCATCTCTAGACATGTTCTTTCCCAAGACAGTCATCTCATATCTCCTTTGATACTGCAGTCAACAAGAGCAGGAAAATGTAGTTTTCTGTATACCCAGAAAGGAGAAGGTTTGAAAAAAGAAGAAAGGTTTTAAAAAACTAATTTACCCCTTACTCTCTGAGGCCTGAGATGTTGTGTACCCTCACTAGCTGGTAACTGCTGAAGAACTGGTGAGAACTAAGAATAGAGTCTGCTGGGAAAAGTGAGTCCAGCTGGGGTTCTTCTGCCCTCCCCTTTGCATTTCTGCAGCTTCAAGATACAATAGACCATGTGCCAGAATCTCTGCATATCCCAAGTCACAATTACAGGGAACAAAGAGAAGAAACCAAATCAGAAATGGGAGATGCCGTTGCATCCCAGGGTCTGAGAATCACTGATCAACAAGAACTTTCCTAGAGTGTACACTACAGGAAGAGCTTCACCTGAAGTGTTCATAGGAGAACTCCTCCAGGGTGTAAGGCTTCACTTTGACATCCTCTTCATCAGGTTCCTCCATGAAGGAGTTCTGTGAAGCTGTCCTCCTCTGATCTGGAGACATCATCAGCAAACTCTGGAATGACAGAGCCACATGGAGATGCCAAATGGAGACAGGTCTCTACACAGGTTGTCAGGTGTCACTCAGCATATGTGCACAGGTTAGTGCTCTGTGCTGCCCAAGAGCTTCTGTCCCCAAAGCAGCATCTCTGGAGACTCAAGAGAGACCTGGGAACAGTTGACTCAAGAGAGCAATTTCCATAGACCCAGCACTAGTAGACATCAAAATGTATGTGATTATCCAAAACACAACATATTTTACAACGCACCTGTTTATCATTAGTGTGTTTTGCCCCAATTTTTTCTGCTTTTTACCTCTTAGCTCAATACCAAATATGCAGAATCTCTAAAACTGAAGACAAAATTGTTTGCAGGGTGATCAGTGGGAAACCTTGACTCTGATCTCAAAGACTGTGTTCTTTTAAAGTAATTTGCTGCCTCAGACCTTCCCTTGAGGCCTACTAAAGCCCAGTGATCACTACTAAAGCCCAGTGTGAATGCAGGAAAATTCGACTGTACATCCATGTCCATTACTTGCTACCATTCCAGTCACTGAAATCTCCTGTGGTGAACAAACTGGGTATTTTTTAAAGTCATTGCTTTTGTGCAACTGCAGTCTTGTCCTTAGAGTCTGGGCTAGGTTCAATTTTGTTTTCAGACATGACAGAATGAAATGCTTTGTTTCAATGGGAAGTATAGAACTTGTCTGACTTTGGTGGAACAATTCTTTTCCAGTTATAAATTTAATCATATAACATTGTTGTTATCATTTACCTTCCAGTCTCTTCACAGAGACTGCTTAGCTTTTCTTACCAGCACTTGACTAGAAGGTTTTGTGAGAGAAGGAATGATGTAGATATCTTCCAAAAATACATTCCCTGTTTTGCCTGTCCTTTCATTCTGGGCATAGATCCAGCCAGAGTCTTCATCCAGCCTTTTGTCTTCGGTGAGAATTAGCAAGTCTCCCTTCTTGAAGGACAGGATGCCAGGGTCTTCTGGAAAACAGAATAAGGGAGTACTGTTCAGGCTTGACAGTCCAAGAAAATGCAAAGGGATTGCAACACAAAAGACAAGGGAATTGTATTTTGAAGGCCTGAATTCAGTTAGCAATAGAAAATTATTTGTGTAAATATGACTAATTATCCTGGAACACTTCAGAGAAATCACTCTAGTTTCCTGTGACAAACTGATTTTGATCCACTGAGGCAATGGCAAAAACTCCCATTTTATTCACATGGATGCTGACTTTGTGCCTAGACTGGCAGCAAAGCATGGAAAGAAACTCAGTAGTTGTAAATAGCTGAAGTTAACGTTTACATTTTAAACGCTTCATGTAGTTTTGAGCCAACTGTATTCCACAGGAAATTCCAGTTTACTGCCTCTGAGAAATTTTTCTGTAAAGTATTTCCAGGAAGCCCAGATCCAACTTCCTGCTATAACCAAGCTCAGTTCTTGGACACTACTCAAAGAGGTAGCGAGGGGAAGGACACATTATTTGTTATTTGCATGCAAAGAAGGTGAATCCCTTTGCCTTATGCTCTGCATTGCTGTGCAGATTCATCCCTCCTGGAGCAAACGGACTCTTGCTGAAGTTCTTCCACTCCTCTTTGAGTGCCTTCAACAATCTTCTCTCCAGATTTCTTCCCCACCCTGTAGAAAAGTTGTAAGACTTACCCTGGGATTTTTTCTCATGCAGTGTCACAGCAAATCGTGATCTTTTCTTGAGTCCTTCCAGGAATGCCACCACCAGCTCAGCAATGACAACACTGTTCACAGATGTCAGGACAAACTCCTCGGCACGAAGTGTGATGAGAGTGCAGCTCTGTCCAAATGACTTCACTGCCCTATGTATTATTGAACAATTTGTAACCAAAGCATCTGAAAAACTTGCAGACCCATCTGCAAAGACAGCCAAGGCACCTACACCTCCTTACAATGAGTATTGGTAGCTCTTAATTTGCCTTCTCATGAACTGGCAGGTGTGAAGGAGTGAAGTGGTTCAGCTTTACTCTGGACTTCACAATGTTTTGTACAAAAGTGTTTCATTACAGACAAAAGAGCACCCTTCTTTGAAGTAACTGGGCAACTAATTAAACCTTTGACAGTCCTCACATGGGTTTTTTCGTGTATGTAAAGCCCTTCTCTGTGAGTGACCTGATGGAAGGATGTGTGCCCTGAGCAAGCTGGTGGTTATCCTCTTTCTCTCAGTTATCCTGGTCAGGTCCATGACACCTGAGGAGTGTGAACTCCCAGCATGCACGACAGACAATGGCTTAATTATGTCAGTTATTTGGGCCATTCTTGTCTTGATGCTTGTCTGCACTTCCTTACACCTTTCTGACTGAGCAGGATCCAGCCATTTCAGTATTTCTTTACAGGCTGCTCAGTTTTCCCAGACCTAGACTAAGCCACCTTTCCAGGCACAAAACAAATCACCTAAGGAGATGGCAGAGAAAGTACATGCTTTCTGAGTATGGAGGGGATGCCTTCTTCAGATCTGGTCTTCCTGGCACCCTCACCTGTTGGTGTGGATGCCAGTTATCTCTGGGAAGCTCAGCTCAAGGAGCCGCTTTTCTGACTCATCCAAGAAGCAGATGCCTTTCCAATTTATAGCAACTATGAAGTGGTTCTTAGGCAAGCTGGGCCCTGAAAATACAGAAAAAAACTCTTTACCAATGCTATACAAGTCTTCCTCCATCGGCCTTATGTCTCTCCTCTACTCCCAGGCTCCAGGTATTACCTGAAAACTTAGTGACTTCAAAGAATCTGGAAAAAAGCAAAGGCCACTGAAAACGAGCAAAATCTACAAGTTGCTCCTTCACAGTCTGAGAGGAGAGACGGTCCTGTGTGTATGGGGCCTGCAGGATAAAAACACACTCAGGGGTTTCTCAATAAACTCTGGTTTGCATGATCTGCAGACAATAAAGAGCAAGCCCAATCCCAGAGATTCCCAACAACCCTCTGCTGTCACTGGTGCCACACGTACCTGGAGTAAGTAAATCAGGAAGAGTCTCCAGGGGCCCATGCCACATGCAGCTAAGATTGCCCACAGGCATGTGGATTCCAAATTTATCTCCAATTCCCACTGACTTACCTGTTCAGAGTCTAACACACTTTGGCCAAGTGCCATGCAAAAAATTCAGGTAATCCATTCCAGATCAAAACCCATATTCCATCCCACACCCATCCTCACTTGATTGCCTTGAAAGCTACTCTGTATTCAGAGATTTACAAGTACTTTTTCATTCTGCCCCTTTGTTGAGCATTATATGGGAGCCTGAGTGGAAAGGTTCTCTGCTCCCCCAGCCCTAATGAACTATTTGGGATATATAAACTGAGCTGGCTTTCCTTCTTCCCTCTACAGACTATTCATAAATGGAAATGGCAAAAGCAGAAGCTGGTGCTCAAGAGTGCCAGACAAACCTCTTACCTTGGCATGTGCATAGGTTATAAGGCTCACCCACTTTTCCAAGGGCTTGGACTTCAGCTGTTTCATTGGGATACAGTCATGAAGCACCTTCTGCACAAGTTCATTACGGATGGAATCTCCAAATTGGATGTAACAATATTTTGCACCTATCTCCACCAAATCCTCCTCCTGAAAAAATTAATCCATTAAAAAAGGCCTAGAAAGATGTCACAAAGGCCAGATAGCCTGGTTCAACCTTGAAGCCAGTTTAGGAATGGGATTTTCTCCATTTTTGTCTGGATAACTCTTAACAGTCATCCAGCAGAAGAAGGGATGGACTTCACACTGTCATAGCAAAGATGACAGTGGCACATCTGGCACAATCACCTGGACAGGAATTGTTCACTAAGATTTTTGTTCCCATCCACTGCAAATTTAGTTCATCTTCATGCTTTTTAGTGTGAGAAGTGTAACTAGAGCTTTTTCTCTTTAGGAGGATGAATCAGGACACCCACCTTCTCACAGCGGTACTCTCCAAACCGGACGCCGCGAATGACTTGGTGGTAAATGAGGTCAGTGCTGACGGGATCCTCCTGGGAGTTGTGCCAGGGGGTGAAGATTTCCTTGCGGAAGTAGAGGCGCCAGGGCGCGTGGCGCTCGTGGGTGCCCCGCTCCCGCACGAGCTGCTCACACTGGGAGATGGCATCCAGGACGTGATCCCGGCCCCCACCCAGCGACCACACCTGCCACAAAGGGACACGGCATTTACGGCACGACTGCTCTGGGGCTGAGTGAAGGCCAAGAAGCACAACGCTCCTGCTCTCCCCACAGCAGGAAAAACTCCAAAAGGATAAGCAGATGGACGTGTATGTGGTAAGTGGATGTATTTTTGCTAGTCAGCTGTGTGACCTGGCAAAAGAAACCTTACAGGGCTGCAGCGGGAATTCCTAAGTGGTGAGCCAGCAGAAAGGCAGAATAGGATTATCGGGTCCTGAGATCCAGCTAGGATTCAGAACTGATTTGATTTGAGTGCAGGACTGGGTTGAGGGTTGCTCCAGAAATTAGAGGGAGTCCTCAGTGAGGCTGGGTGGGCAGCAGCAACGCCACAGAAAAAAGGGAGCTTTCATTCTATTTTTCTATACTTTACCTTATCAAACACAGCAATGTAGAGTGAAAAACCAAAGGCATCCTTCAGTTTGGTTTTATCTGCTATGAACTGACAAATCTCTTTGGCAATGGAAGCAGAGTCTGCAGGGACAGTGATGCTTTGGCCATTCATCAGGGTGACATTAAACACAATGGGTTTCTTCTGCTTTGTTGCCTGTAAGCCAGAGTTAAACGAGAGAAACAAACTATGGGTAAACCTCACTCTTCTCTGAAAAATGAGAAAAGCATTTAGATTTGAGCTCCACACACTGTGCAACCCAGGCAACAATCTTTAAGTGAATCTCCAGCACCCACACAGTTTCTTCAATGTATGGTGCATCTTAAATATAAATTACACCTCTGGAGCAGCACTGGACTCAAGTTCTCTCCTCCCCACAGCTCAGGAGAGCTGATCATCACACAACAGTGTGGACTGATAGACTTTTCATGAGCCATATTTGTCCTGATGACTTTTGGGAACAACCTCACACACATCAGTGGAGCAAGTACTGCAAGTACTTGCAAGTACTTGCCTGCAGCAAGTACTGTGTCCAGGAATATGTGTGTTAGGCCATAAGGGTCACTGAGATTTAGGAAGGAATTGAACTGAAATTTTTAGTTGGAGGGTGTGTGTATGACTTTCAATTACTAGGATGACATTTACAGGAAGAGGTGGACAACATAGCCTTATCGAACTCCCTTTTCCCCTCCATTTTAAAAACATAAGCCCTGTTCATTTCTTTCTAGAAGTGATGATCAGAGCTTCCCTCAGGAGCTGATTTCTGGCCTGTGGCTCCTGAGTGGATGGAAGTATCTCCCTGCAAATTACATGTTGCAGCTTTTAACTTCCATCCTCTACTGGATAGCTAGAAGAGGGATATCCAAGAAACCGCCCAGACTAAGGCAGCTGGCCTTCAATCTCCTTGTGCAACTGATTTCCATGATGGGGTTTAGGAAGATTTGTTACTCCAGGTTAGTAATGGCAGTATGAAGTGTCCCCAGGAGGGGGTGGGTACCTGCAGCTCCAGCCAGCTCGGTGGCTCGGTCCGTGCCCCGTTGGTGTAGGTGCGTCGCAGGCGCTCAGCACAGTACGGGGCGTAGCCCGCGGGCCCGTGGTGGATGAAATTCAGCAGGTACTGTGTGCACAGAGCATGAGCAGAGTTAGGAAACACTGATCCTCACAGAGCATTAAAAACCTTGTGCAGCTGGTGCACTAGAGTGGTCCACTAGTTTCAGTTCACCAGAAAATATCGAAGGTTAGGGCTGGAATTAGTGTTTTCAAAAAGGAGGTTTGAGGCACTTAGTTTTCACTCATTCTTTGGGGATTTCAGTCCGAAGGAGAAGACTCGTGTCAGTCTATTCACCATGTTTAACTACATGATAAATCAGACAGGGGAGACGTTATTCTTATGATTAGGTTAGAGCAAGGGTTAGTGCTTTCAGCTGGAGAGCCTGAAGTCTTGTGACATTCTGTATGAGTGGAAGTGATGCAAAGAGGGCTAATTGCCAATTAGGACTGATAATGATTGATGCTTTTATTTTACCAAACTCTCTGGCAGTATCAATAGCTGAAGTCCATGATTAAGACTATACACTGGAAAAGATGAACTGGATAAACTGAGCTTTTGGAGATTGTATGGCTCTTGGATGACATGGACTTGTATTTACATATCTGTGTTTAATGATAGCATGGATCATTCACCTGGTTAACTTAATGATAAAGAATGTTCCTAAAGGTAGGGTGGGGTCACATCTCATGAATTTTGCACAGTTCAGAGACTTTGGATGAAGACTGGTATCAAGACATGCCTATGACTTGTGTCTGGTTTGTTACAAGTAGTGTCCATTCAGCAGCATTTATGATTAGACTAATCATTTGAACTGGGGTGTCAGTAAAGCAAGGCTGAAGTTTCAGGCACATCCATAGAGCCTGTTTGCCTCTGAAATCTAGGAGGAAGGCTGATATCAAGTTGGAGCCACAGGTTGGGTTTTTATCCTGTGGTGAGGTGGATTAATCATCCGTTTCATCTTGGAAGTTAATGAATGATGAAAAAGCCCAAATCTCTCTTGGATTTTTTAAGGCTCGGAGATGTAGGGCAAGAACTGGTAAAATACGGGGGGTCTTTTTATACTGGCCTCCTGAGTATATTGAATCACTACAGTTGTAACTGGAGACATCTTTTAAATGTTGGAAAGGTAGAACTGGAGTGGTTAAAATTTGACAGATTCTTTGCAAATCACAGATCTAAAATGACAGCTGTGATGAAAAGCAGAATCTGACCTGTACGACATGTAATGAGGAAAAAAAATTAAATGTGATTGCAGCAATAATTTGTTTAAATTCTCACATAAGGATATGAGAGTTTCTGCTGAATCCACAGCACCAGCTGCTATGGCAGCCAAACACTTTCTGTGGCTGTCAGCATCAAAACATGAAAATCCACAAGACACCAGCTGAGCTAAGGCATGTGAGCTGCTGTAGGGAGGATTAGCATTGTACCTTCACAAAGGTGTCTGAGGGGGGAAAGCAGCCAAGGCAGAGGGACAGAAGGATCCAGCCGCGAGCGTAGCTGCTCCTGTTGCTGTTTTCAGTGAGTTGTTTGCAAATCTGGCAATAAATCTCATCTCTGTAATGAAACATAGGAGAGCAGCAAATAATGATTCACTGTCTGAACTGTCTTTGGCTACATTTCCACTGCAAGTGTGGAACAATTGCAGCATGAGGGAGCAGATCTGAGTTAGGTTTAACCATGTAAGCTGGGATACCACCTGTAAAGCACCACAGGAAATAACTTGGTCATGGAAATGGCTCAAGGTGTGCTAGGGCCCTTTGCCACCCCTTCTTACCCAAGCAGTTCAAGTGCAATTCCCATGGTGGAGTGTGACAAGCAGAGGGACTCTGCAGAGATAACAATTGCTGGGTCATCCAGCTGAGAAATGCCATTGCTGTCCCACTGCACCTGAAACTTGCTTCAGGCTCTCTACAGCATGTGGCTTGTATCTCATGGCTCTTTTCTGTCTGCTCATAGGCGGATTTGGGGATAAGGACGGGGGGACACCTGCTTAATTTTATATTTATATATTTATATACTTATATACAAACTTGGAGTGAATCCTTGGACAGGAGTAGAAGAAAGAGCACTTCAGAGCGAGCTTCTGAAAATGCAAATTGCCTGCAGCAAGGGCATATGGGAAACGTGCAAAAATCTGAATACAGAAAAAAACTGCTATTAAAAAATAATCTGATTTTTTCTAGACTCTTGAAAAATACATTTGGCAACTCTGTTGTGGGAGGACATAAGCTGGATGAGTTTTTGTTCCCTGATAGAACATATGATGAAACACAGCCTGAGGGAATAGGTACTTAGCCTGTGGCTGTTATGATATGTGGACTGAAGGCAATTTTTGCCAGTTAAGAATCTGCTCCAGGGAGTGTCTTGACTGAAATAAAGCGACTGTGTAGAGAGGAATGCAGCTCATGACTGAGGTCAAGGCAGGGCCTGTGCCTGTGGGCTTTGTTACAGAGAAGTGTTACTTAAGCTAAAATGGAGAGCATTCATGGGGTTAGGTCAGAACCAACCAGCTTCTGTCTTATCCTCACACCATGCTTGGCCTAAGGTCCAGCCTCACATGCCTTGTGGTCAGGATTTCTTCTTAGTGGCTGATACACTCAGCAATCCAGACCTTCAGCCATCTCTGATTTGAGGACATTGCTTGAGGGCTCAGCAACAGGCTATTGGGAAATCTCTCATCCACCTAGTGTACATTAACTCCATATTTCTTACTCTTCTGAGTGACTCTTCTCCTTCATACTAGGGCTTTGTGCCACCTTCAGGTGTGACTGGGTTACAGCCCTGAGCTCTGCCCTATTCCATACCTGTGGGGTACTCAGAAAGCCATGCATGGAGACAGCTGGCCTAAACTGCAACATGAAAATACCAGAAAAGGCAGTAAGGGAGACGTTCTCCAGGACTGTGGGAAGGGGATGCTGGATTTCCTTATGTAATGGGCATGTGGTCCTAGGAAGGAGGTACCAATTTCCTACCTGATGGCAGGACGCAGAATTGCATTGCCAATAATGAAGTGCACTTTTTCTAGGTTGGACATAGGTCTCTCAGACACTGAGGTGTCCTCTTGGAAAGCCTCTTCTCCACTTCGCAGCTGGTCTGCTACCTGAAAGAAACCAAGAACCCCAGAGTGCTCTAGAAACCTCCCCTCTTAGCAGGCAGCTCTCTCAGAAATGAGAGACTCTCATTCTCTTTCTGGCTAAACTTCTTTCTGCTCAGTGCAGGAGCAGTTAGAGCCAGGCCATGTCCCCCCCTTCCCTCTCAAGGTAACTCATTAAATGCACTCTTACAGCACTAGCACTGCCTAGGAGAACTCTCGTGTGCTGTCCTGTACAGCCCTCAGCACATGGTGGTTCTCAGTCTGCTCGGGGCTTTGGGTAAACTGTTCTATAATGCCCACAGTTCACAAGAATAAATTGTTCCTTTTGGTCTCTGCCAGAAAATGGATGACAACAGTGCACAGGGGGATTATTTCCAAAGAACACTGCACAAGGTATCCCACACAGGGCTGCACTGTCTTATCAGGGGAAAAAATTCCCAGCTGGGAGGCTGCTGTCACAACACCTGTCAGAAGGTGAAGACGGTTCCAGGCAAGAAGAAAGGGAAGCAATTTATTTCCACCTCTTACCTTCCCTGTAAGCTTGGATGAGCGTTTCAGCTTCAGGGATGAGATCCCCTTTGAAATCTTGTTATCCCTTCTGCCCTCTCTCTGCAACAAACATCACCATTATAGGAAAGTAGTTTAATGTGCAGCAAGAATGATTCATTAGGGACAGGAAGATGCTCAAGTGAAGATGTTTTTGTTTTGTCCTCTCCTGCCAGAAGGAGCTGCAGTGTCCTGCCAGGACTGACTGACTTGCGGAAACCCCAACTCATGACTGGAGCCCTTTTGCACTTGTAGTACAAGTACAGTAGCATGAATGGGTTTCTTTGCTTTTCTCACTCTTGGTAGAACAGCACAGAAATCAAGGAAAGCAAATAAAAACACAAACACAGCCTGCTTCTCTCACCATATTTGGGCTGTCGTTCCTCAGCTGGACCTGGGTTTTCCTGCCAAGTGTGTCATATATCTGTGTCATCACGGAGCTGCTCTTGGTGGTGGCATTCTTGGCAAACATTACAGGCTCTGGCAGATCCCCCATGAACCTCAGGATGATCACCCACACAACTAGAGAAGCCTGTAGTAGCAGAAAGCCCAGTCAGACACTGCCAGGAGAACCAGTGGTCTCATGACATTTCTGCCTGTATAGATAAGAACATTTTCTTCCTTTACACAGTCCAAATTGTTAAAACTCCATCTCCTCCTGCTGCTTACATCAGGAGTTTAGTTTCATTTCAAACAACGTGAAAGCAACACTCACAACACTTTCATGCTAAAGGAAGAGAGTACAGGTCTAGTGGGAATATGAGATTTGCTCTGTGATTGCTGAGCCCTCTCTATTGCCTTTACTGGCACCTTGCAGGTGTGTTGGGCTTGGAGTGAGGTGGAGAAACCTCGGCTGAACTGCACTCTGCATTTTCCCACTTCAGCAGATAAGCAGTGGAGGGGTCTTCCAGAAGCCCTCATGCCCAGAACTAGGAAGCCAAGCAATACCAAAGTTCTTGACACATGAGATCCTCAATTCTGCAAGGCTGCTTAGCATCAAGGAAAATACCCTCCTCAATCCCCCTCTGGTTCAACAGAATATTGGAGGCCTAGCCCTCCCACTTCTGTCCTTACTCACAGAGCAGCAACCCTAACAAGAGCAGAGAAGGGTGGGCTCTGATACTTCCCTCTGGTCCATTTTCTGGGAAACAAAGTCAAAACAAACCTCTGAGTTCCCTTTTTGAGCAGACCGCCCACCTGTGTTGGGCAGGTGTTTGTGTGAAGTGCCTGTAAAATGCCAAAAAATGCTGATGGGAATTGCTACTTTCCTACAAGTGCTTAGGACTGTCTGCTTGGCTCTAGAGTCTGTGGTACCCAGGACTGCGGCAGAGGCAGGGGACCCAAGGATGAGTGGATCTGTAAACCCAGGGCTGTGGAGAGAGCAGGTCAACAACAAGAAGGAGCTAGATACCAGGACATTGTCCCTGTCATCATGGTAGAGTAGTGGGTGCCGCAGTTGCCTCCTGATATGTGTATGTGTAGAAGATCCCTGGAAATAAGTAGCTGCAAACTTAGGGAAGGTGTACTCTTCCAGGCCATCTGCTTCCTCTTCTAGCTCCACACTCATGGGCACCATGTCCAGGTCCACCTCCTCCAGCTTGTTAGGCTTTGTTTCCAAGTCCTGTGCGAAACATGAGGAAGAAGCATATTTTTATCCCTGAACTCTGATATTCTTATATTTGGTTTGGGGGGTTTTTTTGGCCATAGGTACTCCAGAATTTGCCTTTCTAACCCCCAAACCGTTTACAACTGCAACCAGCAGATCATTTGGACTCACAGCTTGTCCCTCTGAGATTCATCCATTACATATGGCCTTCCTGTCTTAGTCCTCAGCAAGAGTATTGCTGATGAAAAATCCAGGTGTTATCTCATTGTTCACATCCTCCACTAACCCATGCCATTCTATTTTGCCCACCTCTGCCTACACAATTCCATCCTCCACAGCTATCAGGACCAGTATATATCAAGTTTTGCTTTTAAGAACATGGGATAACTTGAGTCATGAACTTTCAGCTTGTTTCAGGCAGAGAATCCCTATCAGCAGAGTGTGAGTTGAGCGCCAAGTGCAGAGAATTTTCTTTGGCTGGGCCAAAGAAACAAATGTGCAGTTTGAAGCTAAATAGTCCCCAAACTGCATATGACCAAAAAATTTTGGGGACTGACCTCTGAAAGTAGATGCTGCAGTGACTGTCTGGATGACTAATTTGGGTGACTCTTTCACTGTACAGTTCGTTCATTAAACAAAACTGACCACTGATGGAATTCCAACAGAAAATGGACTTACACAAAGGATAAGCATGACCCGCTACCACACTGCAGCTCTGTACCTCAAATCCCAGAGGAGCCTGTCCTTCTTGGCCTCCAATCATAGAAGGTAAAAACCCAAAAATTTTGTCCACCATTTCTTGGTCACTGATAAAATCATGATGTGTTGGTGTGTTCGACCTTTGTCTTGCTTCAGCCTCCTCTCTCTCCTGAGTTGCCAGGTGTTCCTTCAAATATAGAAATAGGTTAGGCATGACTTGGACATCATTCTATTACAATGAAGGACTGTGAGGATGAAACAGTATTACAAAGCTGTGTGAAGTGAGGTCCAGCTCTGCCAGTGCAGTGTTGGAATGGGAAGTCAAAAGTTGCTTGTGCCAAGCAGTCACAAAGACCTGGTACATCAACAGCAGAGCCTTGCTCTTACAGCTGTCCTTATGGACTGTTGGCCTATTGATAATGACATGCAGCTATTCAAGGACCTTCAACAAGAGATAATACAGGAAACCCGCAGAATTTCTAACACCAGAAAACTCCACAATATTTAAAACTTTAAACTGTTTTGCGTCAGGGGGCTGTAATAGCATTGGGCATATTTGGCTAATGTGCCAGCTTGTGCTGCAACCAGAAATGTGTACGTGTTTGCCTTGTCCCTTTTCAAAACATTATTACAAACAGGTTTACAACTATGTTTTCTCTTTTGTGATATATATCAGTGCTCAGATGTTTGAGCAATTCTGCAGGTGTGGGCTGGACAAGCTCTCTTGTCAGCCAAGGTACATAGCACTCAGTGTTCCTCCACCAACATACCTACCCTTTGTAATCTCGTGGCTTCCTCCCCTGCTTTCGCTGGTCCAAGGACTGGGATGAGATATTTCTCTTTTTCCAAGTGGATATTCCTGGCTTCCAGCTTGTTCTGTGGACAACATTCTGTGACCAACTGTACACCAGCTGAGCCAGCTCCCTTCAGCCATTAACAAGGTGTCCACACCAGGACTTTTTCCCAACAGGAACTTAGTACTAGATTGGGTATTTTAGGGAACAGGCCACAGGTAGAAATCTGCCAACTGGCTTTGTCCTGTTTGTACAGAATTAGTACAGAAAGGAGATCATGGAGAGGCCTCCCACACACTACGGACCACCGAGAGCTGGTAGCACAAACCAAGACACACTGCACTAGGATTCCCTTCTGAATGGATCCCTGAGTGCCATGATCAGGCCTACCTTTGGAAATTGATCTCCCCTTGCAGGACTGGCTGATACACACAAACATCTTATCTTTTCTCCTCCCTTCTGGCAAAAACCTCTTTGACTGTGTCAGTGAAGTGTTGACCCATGACAATGAGCACACAAAGCAAACGTAAACAAGATCAGTCTGCTTAACACTCTGCTTTTGTACTTGACAAGAGCTCAAAACCCCAAAATGAATATCCACACTCAGCACTACGCTATGACAACACCTGCTGGTCATGAAACCTCTACTGGGATTTCACAGAAACGACATGTTCCCAAGGTGTCCATGAGCATACCTCCCCCTTGATCCTCCGGAAGGTCTGGCGAGCGAACATGCCCCTGGCGTAGGCCTGTATGACACGCACAGCTTTCCTCTGCTCTGCCACCTTCCTGCGCACCAGGTACCCGCGGCACACGGCCTGGAGCCGCACGATCCGAGCCCGGGTGGCTCCGTAGTGCTGAGCGAGCTGCCGGCTGCGGAACAGCGCCTGCAGGCGCCCGAAACCCAGCATGGCCTGCGGGAGCGGGACACACGGAGTCAGTGCGGCTCGGAACAGGGACACTGGGAGTGGGTCGGGATGAGCAGAATACAACACAATTCCGTAGCTGGATAAACACACTGGAAGCAGTTAATGTAGTATTACCTCTTATAATTTATATCCTGCCACTAGAAGGCCTTTAAAATTAGATATATAGAGTTATTTGGGTGATTGTTCTAGGGAATGGCTCCAGAGAGTGACAATGACAGCCTGGGATTATGACAAGGGAAGGAACGGAGCAGCAATGAAGCCAAATGAATGGAAACAAACAAGCAAACAAAGTCACACTTTTGTTGTGATGGATGTGGTAATCCCAAGAGAAGCAGCAGAGGAGGGTTCCTATTTCACCAGAAAGCAGAATTCAGCCAGCCCTGATTGGTCCCAAAGCCCTCCTTGGACTTCACACCCTTCTTTACACTCTGCCATCTTGCCTCTCCTCCCTTCAGTTGTGAATATCTCAATTCCTAATACTCTACTCAGTCTGGCAGGGCACAGTATATATAATATATATGTATCTGTATGTACACCTTCATCTTACCATTCTGAAGTCCTTCCGGCAGCAGTAGCCTCTCCAGGCTGACTGAATGGCTACAGCAGACTTCCTCTGTTTCAGGAACTGCTTCCTAAGCAGACAGACATGTGAAGTGACAAACAATAGGTTATCCCTATTGTTTCTTGTCAGAGTAGTAAAGAATAAGGTAGCTTTTTTTTTCCTTGGGATGTCTACAGTCTGATATCAGTCTTTTTTGCTGCAAAAATACTCATAGCAACTGCAAATTCACTGCTGTGGTCCAAGAGCTCTGTAAGAACTCAAAACCCCTTACATCAAGACTGGATAAGTTAACTCCCCCACTTAATAACCACTTGCTCCCCAGAGTTCTGCTGCCAGACCAAGGACCCCATCTGAGCAAGAAGAACTTCCCATGGTATAAACTGTCACACTGAGGCTGGCAGAAGCAGTCTGGAGTTCTCATGGTTTAAAAATAAAAGCAAGTTGAGGTTTTTAGGGAGAGGTGATACACTGTTAGATGCTCTGTTAGGTAGAGCCTGAAAAAAGGGGGAAGTTTGTGGGCATTTGTGTCAT
The DNA here is from genome assembly GCA_013399895.1 of Serilophus lunatus. Classification (NCBI taxonomy): domain Eukaryota; kingdom Metazoa; phylum Chordata; class Aves; order Passeriformes; family Eurylaimidae; genus Serilophus; species Serilophus lunatus. The sequence continues at coordinate 1,169,963 of VXBA01005309.1, forward strand.
GTTTTTTAGCTCTTGCTTCTCTACTGCCAAGAATATTTTGTGTCATGTTTTTTAGTTCTTGCTTCTTTATTGTCAAGAATATTTCTAATCCAACCAGCAGTTAGTCCTATATCATGATTCTGGTTGGGGTGATACAAGATCAGTATGTACAAATCATGATGTAAAGCATTCAATGAGGACAAAGATTTACTTGACAGTGACTAAATTTCACTTCTGAAGATATTTCAAACTAAACCATACAAAATGTAAAAGTTGTTCATCCTTGGCAAAGAGAAGGATTAGTGAGTTCCTTATCTGATTTTTTTCTACATTTTGTATCAAAGAAGCATCCTAAAGAAGAGAATTCTTGTAGCTCTGAGAAGAACACAGATTTCATGGGGATTTCCTGCTTCCCAGATGTCTACTGTTTACTAGAAATATTAAGAGCAAATCCTCCTTCTAACCCTTCCTTTTCATACAAGCTGCATTTTGAAAAGCATCATGAAAATAAAAATAAAACTGAGCCACAACAAATCTTTTTGCAAAATCTGCATAGATGAACTGTGCAATGTTCCATGATGAGCATGAAATTTTGGGCTGGTGGAAGGTGTAGATTGGTACATTTCCCATTCAGAAATGCTGCACAGAGTGTGCCAAGCTGTACCACAAAGGTGACTGCTTCAAACCAAAGTGAATTGACCAAAGATCACCAACCTGTCCTTCAATCCTCTCATCACCTTCTGGATAAGAAGAACCTTATCTGTGAGTATATTTTGGCGTTGAAGTTCCAATACAGTGTCATGATATTCCTGTTAAAAGAAAGTGTGGATATACCAGCTGAGCAGATACAGCTACAACCTCTGAATATTGGGCACATGGTCTGAAAGAGGCCCCAAGGCAGCATGATGTAGTGTAATGGGATTAAAATGAATTCACAGAACTGCAGTAGGGTGTGTACATACCACCTGAGCAAATCTGGTCTGTATATAGCCATAAATGGGCAGTAAGACTGTTTTACCTGAGGAAATGCTACAGGCAAGGCAGTTCCCTGTAGCAGTGTGCTGGTATCCCATTCTTTTTTATTCTCCAATACATTGCACTATACTGTTTCAGCTGCAGTGCTGGAGCATAGGAACAGGATCAGCCTCTCCTACACTAAACTGTGTCCATTGAATTATTTGGCTTTCAGGAACAAAGATCCACCCTCAGATTCAAGAGAGAGTTTAAAAGACAGCCCTAGTCCCCCTAGGTCACCACTCTTGCACAAGCAGGTCAAGCTGTACTATGAAGCATCCAGTCTTTCAGAAGAGACAATAAACTGTCCTTTTGACTTACTTTAAGGAAAATCTTGGTCCTTCCAACTTGCCAGCTTTCATCCCTGCCTAGCATTGCTTCGGAGATGCTGATGCAGCTCTGCCGAACATCATTCTTAAGCTGATGGGCAAAAGCATGATGATGTTAGTTAGGGCTTGGCTGTGATAACAGCTGCTGTGATGACCAGCACTGTGCCAGCAATGATCTAAGATCTTTCTACCATGGGAAAGACAAAAGCTCATAAGGAGAAGTTAGATTAGCCTTAACCATGTTTTTTCTTTCACACCTGTTGTCGAAGAGACCATGGCAAAAGAACTCTGTATCTCTCAAAGAACTCCTCAAAGGTGTAGCGAACTGGGTACCCAGCTTTCCTGATCTGGATGGTCTCCATCATCCCTGAATATCGCAGTTGTTTGATGCACAGCTCCCGGTCAAACAGCTGGAAAGAAAAGCAGACAAGGAGGAGACTTAGCACTGGAAGGTACATATATGCAGCATCCCTCAGAACATGCCTATTTAACCTCCAACCTCAGAGGGGCTGCAAAATGGCCCCTAATATGCTTTCTAAAATTGCACTTCTTATTTCTATATTGCACTAAATTAATTCACTATAGGCATATACAAGTTATCCCAGAGGGTCCTCAAGTTTGTGTATGTCAGCAGTAAAAACAGTCTCTAAACTTCAGTCTGGCTTTAGCAACCATTTTAAATTCTAGAACCGCATGAACAAGGAATTGTTCAAATAATTTTGCAGGTGTGAATAACTGCACTAGCAGCGTGCGCCCTTTGGGCATACCATGCAAGGCACAGCAAGCCTGCTGCTCATTTCCAGTTATGCAGATTAAAAACAGACTCACTGAGCCACATGCAGTACTTCAAAATAATTAACTCACTTGACCAACACCAGACAAGGTTTTAGTGGAGAACTGGGTCAAGATCTCCCGAGTTACAGCCAAGCATTGTAATGGCAAACCGACTCCTTTTTTCTTGGTGTGTCAGATTAAGCCACATCACTCCATTCACAAACTCCAACAGCTCTCCTGTTGTCTCTCAGGTTATTTCATAGTATGATCATTGTTGGATCATAATGTTTTTTGTTTGTCTCCTTGCTAAGGGACTACAAACTCTCCAGTTTTGTCTTTATCTTTACAGAAAAAGTTTCTATAACTCTGCTCAGGAATACACCTGTGTGCTTTTTTTTTGCCATCCATCACAGTAGGATGTACTTTTTGAGATGTTTTTGTACATTAACAATGCTATGTCCTCCTACTGTCTTAATTGCAGAAACAGCCTGTACTCCAGCTCTCCTTGGCTGCAGCCAAGTACAGCTATAAAGTGCCACACATCAACTGGCAGATTTTTCTGATTAAAAACTTTACTGAAGGCAAGAGCTCATATTGTGAGAAATTACCAGTGGCTTCTTATAGTCATTGGGCTTGATGCAGCGGATGAAGTATGGCTGGCACTGCTCAAGGATTTTCATCAGTTTTTCCAGGGATTGCTTGAACTGTCCTCCCAGAGTAGAGAGCCGCTTGGTGGTATCCAAGCCCTGGGAAGAGTAAGAACATTCTGACTGCTACATCATTCACTGTCAGAGGCCAGTTAATAAAACTTTGTAATTTTGTACATCATAACAGTATCGCTCAGCTGCCAGAAAAAAAAGTTCTCTTCCTGGGAACTAAATTGGTCATTTGCATCTTACAAATTTGGGGTTAATTCTTGCAAAAAACCCCATTAAGTGCTTCCACCTACTTGGGCACTAAGTTCTAGCAGTGGGGGTGGCTGTGGTAGAAGAAATTCCACCTACAGGAGCCCACATACACTTCTCTTTCAACTAGGGCTGCGTTTAGTGCCAAGCTGTGATTCCTGGGTGTGTGCCTGAAAGCTTGGTGAGAAACAGCCACTCCCAAAGCAGTAATAACCTCAAGGCCAGACATTTTGCTGTCATCATAGCTAGGAATCCAGTTAAAGATCCAGAACAGCCTATTTCTTAGAGATTAGGATGAGTGATCATCTTGCTTGTTAATACTACAGTGAGAGGCCAAACTTCTACAGGAGGGCAAGGTAAGAGCTACCCCAGACTTCCCCAGCTTCTCTGACAGCACAGTTCCAGCTATATCTTTTCCACATAAATAATCACATTAGGCCTAAGTTTCTACCCCTCAGTATGTTCTATGGGCACATTAAATTACAGTGACAACAGTACAGTTTCCAAGTAACAAAAGGACCCCAGTGGCCTTTTACATACAGGCATGCAGCTATTCACTACAGCACAGCACAGCTGGTTTGCTTGTTTGGGAGGTTTGTCAAGACGGGGATTTTTTTCCCAAGAAAATAATTTAAAGTCCAGTTTCTCCCTTCACTTCCATGGTCTTTATGGCACCTCGTTTTGCTGTTCTTAGATCTAAAATGCCCTTTTGAACGCTCAAATTGCCACCCCTCTGCCTTGGGCAAGGCTGCCCTCCAGCGATCAAAGACTCGTGTCTCAGGAAAACAGCTCCTGAGAATGTCTTGTCACAGCTCTGATGCCCCTTAGAGCCCTAAAAGCAAGCGTCTGAAGTAGGCAAGATAAAGCATATACATAGTTAAACAGTGTAAGAGTTAAAAGCAATTTCCACTTCCAGACCTTTTCTGCTGTACTCTCAGTGGGATGGAGACAAAAGGTTGAAGCCAATGCCCTCATGATCTCACTCATATAACACTGTTAAAGCTGAAGTTTGTTTGACTTTTGACTTAATGGTGACTTTTCTGCCCTGGGGTGTCAGGAGTGGAACTCAGACCCCAGGACAAAAAAGTGTTTTCTGGCACTTAGTTCATTATTCTCTTCTGTAATCTGCTTCTTAGGCTTCCAACAGTGCAATAGGTGCATTTCAGCTAATTTCTGTGCTTTTTGACAGGTAGCCCACTTTTAATATCTCCTTTCTTGACATGCTGCTGTGCTTTTTTCCAATAATACAGCCCTACTTAGAGGGACAAAACTGTTAGAGCACTAGAGCAATGTAGATAAACCATATATTTAATCTGAAGGTATTCATAGCCTTTAAGAGATGCTAAGACAATTTTCTGTTGCTGCTTGTAACACTTCTGACATTCTTTGCCCCAGGATGTTTACCTGTCCATGGCCAGGTGTCCTGGACAGCAGAAAGCCACACTGAGACAGAGGAAGAAAGAATAGGATCAGAAAACAATGTCAGGAGAATAGACATATAAGGGGTGAGATAGCAAGCTGACTGTTCTGTGTCTTGACAGGAAAACACAAAGATGAAAACAGTAAAAGCAAAATACCTTCACACACTGATGACACTGTACACTTAAATTCACTTAAACACGCAGAATTCAAAATATATGAAAGTTGGAGCAGGGCAAAGAACCCAAACTCTGCCCCACACTGTTTCCAGTTCACTGTACTTCACACCCTCATTTTCACTAGGCACAGATAAGGCTCCCTGCACCACCAGGCCCCAATAAGTCTGTGTAATGATGCCATCATGAACTTTGTCATAAAGCCTCATGGCAAGGAGGGAGAGCTAAAGTTGCAGCAATATGCAGGGCAGTGACATGTCTGCGGGGAGGTACCACGGCCCATGGATCTGGCAGCCTGTAGGCATGGCTACAGGTGTTCAGGGATGCAGACCTGGGAGACAGGGCTGACAGTACTCTTGTTTATGGCATGAACACCAAACCCTGACTTTTCCTGCAGCTTCCTTTGCAGAAATGAGTTGAAGGAAAGGGGTAGGGCTTTGCAGAGACAGTGCAAAAAAAAAAAAAAAAAAAAAAAAAAAAAAAAAAAAAAAGGAGAAAAAAAAAAAAAAAAAAAAAAAAAAAAAAAAAAAAAAAAAAAGAGGAGGTAAAGAGCAACCAGAACTTTATGGAAGAGAGGAGAAATTAGTTGTTTCTGCAAGGCAGTGCCAGTAAGCTAACCTTGTAGACCTGGTCAGCTCCAAGATGCCGGATGGTCCCACGTCCCAGACTAGGTGGGGTTGTTTCCACCTGGAAAATTTCTCTCAGGAATTTGTTTTTGGAGGAATGGACCACTTGCATGACATTAGCACTCAGTGTGTCACGATTTTTCTCCAGGAAATCTATAGGATGGAAACAAAATTAGCTCATCACCTCTGCAGCCTGCTGGCTCTAGCACCACTCTGTCTAGCTAAAATCCACTTAATTTACAGTAACCTGCAGATTGGTTTAGAGTAATCCTTCTGACCTCTTGATCAACTTCAGATCAACACTACCCTGGAGAGCCACATATCCAGGGCAGGTCATGTCCTTGTCTTCACCCTCTGTACTCAGCAGAGACAGGCTCACCTTTTGATTCGTAAAAGACAACCCCAGCAAAGTGGTTGATGCCAAACTTGGTGTCATGAACACTCCTAGGTGGGATGTAGACTTTACTTTTGCCATGGAGGGAATTGATTTTAACAAGCATGGTGGCTTCTGTACCCTAGAAACAAATACATTCACAAAAGGACAGTTAAGCAGATTGTCCCCAGCACTGGCCTGTGCTCAGCAAACAACAGAAGGGTGCTCAGAGCTAACAAAAGCTCAAATTCTACCCTTATTTATGTAGTAGATCTGGAGGAAGGTAGTGCCAAAAGCATCTTCCCTTTTACACAGACCCCTCTCTCAAACATCATGACAGAACACACTATCAGAGCATAAGGCCTGGTGGTCTAGGGCTGGACACAAACCCCTCCCAATGTTACTAACCTCACCAGGTGCACTGAGAACTCCCCAGATCTTTGGACCTCACAAGCAGAGCCCCCCCCAACCTTCTTATGCCATCCTACCCAGGAAGCTCTAAGGCGTGCATGTTCCTTTTCCTGTGCAGGCACAATTCTTTCACTCCCTAGCTGGTGCAAGATTCAGAGTTCCCTGGAAGAATCCCTGAGCAGATGTCATCAGTATGCCCAGACTGTGAGTCCCAGAGGCAAGGCTTGGTGCTTCTTCTCAAGGAGTGCCCTCACAATCGCATCCCCTGATGGTGCTTGTGAGGCCCTCACACTGCACAGTACACACTGTGCACCGGCCCTTCTAGGGGCAGTGAGGCTGTGCTCTCAGAAGTCATGTGCTCTGGGAATCATAGAAGAGATGCCTTCTTGTCCTGACTGTGGGACAACCCTCCTCTTAGGGAAGAAAGGGGAAAGCTGTCTGCCTGTACATGATCCTCTCAAGTAGTTACCTGAAGGACACAGGTGAGCTGAGGCAGGGGCTTGCTTTTCTGGACACCCCTCATTGCCATCTGAACCCTGCACCAGCACTCCTGCTTAGCCTCAGCTGTGCTCTGGGGACTATGAAAATGCTCTGCAAGGATGTTTAAGATCAGATGCTACTTTCATCTCTGCTCTTCTGTTTGAGATGCCTGCCTTTGCTGAATAACATTTCACAGAATCTCAGACTTGTGGTAGACAACAGCCCCAGACCTTCCCTCATCCACTAAGTGGGTCGCCTTGTCACAGAAGAAGACCAGGTCAGTGAAGCAGGACCTGTGCTGATTGGGCCTGTCACCCTGTGGCTCTGGGATGGTGCTCAAAAATTATCTGTTCACGACCTTCCCCTTCACCAAGGTCAGGCGGACAGGCCTGTAGTTCCCCTTCAGTTCTTCACAATGGTGATATTACTCAATTAGGTTTGTCAGCCAGAGGAAGAAAGAGCAAGCTGCAGCCCAGACCAAGAGCAGAACAATACTTAAACAATAAATGATATCTTTGAAATAAATTTCAAAGATTTCCTAAGAAGCCCTTGTAAAATGATGCAGATTCCTTCCTCCTTTGTCTGGAATAGCTGTAAGAGTTTCAACAGTGAGGTACCAGGAAGAACACATTCAGCAGAGAATGAAGTTTTTATAGTGAGCTAATTTAAAAGAAACATCTATGGGAAGAAGACATTGCCTCTCCTAATGTATCCATAAGCCACCTTTGCACTTTTGTGTGTGTAAAACTGAGTGTTATTCTCTGAGCTGTGTACAAAGCCAGGCATTATGTGTGAAACTGGGAATTTACCTTTGGGAACCTGCTCTCTTCATCAATGAGGGAGATGATGTTCATGGGCTTGAGTGCAATGACTTCCAGAGCCTGTCGGTTGTCAGTGAAGTCAATGTTGTTCCAGGCAATGTGCTCTGCAAGGTATTCCTCCTGCTCCAGCTTGAAGACGTGGTGCACAAAGAACTGCTGAAGGTGCTCATTTGCAATGTTAATGCAGAGCTGCTCAAAGCTGGGGAGGGACAAGATGAGAGCCCATGGTCATCCTTGGCCAGTGCTGCACTGCCCTCTGCTATTTGTTTATTCTCTGCATTAAATACATACCCAGATATACTACTGCTACATTCCACAGTGCTGGTGATACCACCACTGCACATTGCCAATCTTAGAAATACAAGGGAGGCATTTGATGTCGTGGTAAAGATCAGCAGCAATGACCCAACTGATGATTGAGTGTTGCTGAGTAGGCAAGGAAGGATCTTTTACGTGTTTCAAGAAACTCCAGAGATAAAGGGGAACATATAACTGTGAATCACTTGACTGTATAAGTGTGTGACATGATTGCTGGCACTGGCACTACCACTTCTTTAGGCAGTTACTCCTTTATGCTGCACTAGAGTGTCATTACCTGTTAATTGCTGTGGCACACTGTGTGTGCCTGCAGAGTGCTCACCACAGTGAGGGCCCATGTGCACTGCAGCCCTTGGGAACAGCATAAAATAACACAAAAGAGAGATGATGGGTCAAAGAGATGCTAGTTCTTGTCCCAAAAGGCAGTGAGGAATGTCACCTTGTTGAAGGCAAGAGTCATCAGTTGAAATAGATTGGAAATACTACAGAGCATATGCTGACGGTTTGTGGAGAACTGATGGTAAGGTGCCTGATGACTGGCATTGCTGCTGCCCCCAGAGAAAAGGGCAAACAGAAATGGTGCTTTGGGAGTGGAACCACCAGTGAAAGAGGCAGCAGTGGTACAAAGGGATATTGTCCAGCGACTTTTCTGTCCTGTCCTTTCCCTTTACATCAGCTGCTTTTTAAGCTTCCCCCCTAAAGTCTCCTACCTGTTGTTGCTGAAGTTTTCAAACCCAAAAATGTCCAACAACCCAATGGACTGACGTCTGTCCTTATGCTTCTGAGAAGCTGGGTTGAAAATGGCTGAGTTGATCTTGTTCACTATCCACAGGAAAATCCGGCCATATATACCCTGAAAAAAAAAAATGGAAGAGGAATTAGAGTCCGTCTTTAGAGTCTTGGACATAGCTTACTGTTTGTTATTGTGCTGTTGTCAAACTGTGCCTGAGAACTACAATGGCCTGGAGCCCTCTGGGTGAGTATTTGTCACATAAGGCTCCAAGCCAGGAAGACAGATGCTCTGAAAGCATCCCAAGTCTTTAAACAGGGAGGCTGTAAACAACAGTACCTTCACAAAGGCATCCCTGCCATCAGCAGCTTGAGCCACGTTCAGAGGCCTGGACACGCTTTCTCCTCGGACAATGATAGAGAGGTTCGTGAGGCTGTTCTCAAGTTCACTGGAGTCCACCTGGAGGGGCAGTCATGGCAACCTGGTCATTCCAAGTAGATAAAGGAGTTGCAACAAAGTCTGTACCAGGGAGAGGGCTGTGACAAACTGCCTGTCTAGCAGCGTTCACTGTTGTCCCAGTTAAAGATCTCCCATCTGCCAACAGCATGACTGAGTGTCAGCAGGAAGAAGGAGATGTGCCTGTTGTATGTGCATCCCTACATAAACACGCCAGACCTGTGCTTCATCAGTGAGCTCAGGGAACAAGGGTGAAGGAAGAACTGGCAGAGGAGATGAGAGTCCATTACCTCGAGCAGTTTGGTGGCGATTGAAAAGTGTGGTGAGTCCATCACGTCAGAGCAGTCCAGGTTGTCATACACGGCCGCTGCAAAGAGGAGACAGCCTGTGCTGTCAATGCAGTTGTATTTCTGTGACCCTGTAACTCTGGGAATGTGGCAAGACACTCAGTTTTCTTTTGAGACTCACGGGTTTGATGCTTTTACTAAGGAGGGTCTTGATTTCACCCAGGAGATCCTGGGATCTACAGGGCTCTCACAGCTCAAGATCAGGGTAAAAACAGCAGTCAAACTGACAAGGTTATGAATTTAAAATAGTAGCCACTGGGGATCTGAGGAAGTGATATCTGACTCCAGAAAATGTGTTCCTGAAAATAATTTTTTGTCTGTCTATCTGGCTTGTGGAAAATTTGGACAACACAGTGGAATGTAAGAAGTCCCTAACTACTCCAAAGAATCCAGCTGGCATCAATGTATCAGGCCCTCTATACAGTGGTCCTCCAATTAGGTCCTCCACAAAATGAGGAGTTCTTTTCTAAAATGTGAGAGCAGCTGGCATCCTGCTGGTAGGTCTCACACTGTCAATACCAGAAGTGCACCTATGCAGGTGAGTGTTCACCAGACCTAGGCAGGAGGATGACTGCTTTTATCTCCACAGTAAACATCACTCAGCTGCTCCCACGTCCTCTGCTTGTGCTTGTGTAGCACAACAACCAGCAAAAGTAACATGGCACTGTACTTTCTGTTGTTTCAGCTTATGTAATAAGGGCCTATTTACAACCATGGAAACCTGACAGTGTGACAAAATAGTAATAAGATGTGGTCACAAATCAGAATTTCATAGTACTTATCTGCCTGCCCTTTCAACTCTGTTCACTTGTTGATTCGGATCTGTACAGATGGAAGCAGGAAGCACCTAAGGGAAGAACTTTTACCATCAAGTCTGAGGAAGGGCAAGCATAGACAGTGCTGGGTTTACCTTGGAATTCTACGTTCCCTAGGTGCAGGATGGCAGCCAGCAGCTTGCTGATGTCCCAGTGCTCAGAGTCTGAGAACATGAGGATCTTCATAGCCGAGCGGATGTGGGCATAATCCTTGGCGTCATTCCGGCTGTCACAAGACGTGCAGTTGCCCTGCAAGACACCACATCCACAGGTAAGGAAAATCCTCCTGGTACCCATACAAGGAAGAAAGGACCTGCAGGCTGACAAACCTCTGTACACAGTGTGGATACTCTGTGAATCACTTGCCACAGGATACAAGGCATTTAGACCTGCATTCTATATCCTCTTCCCATGGCTGTTTCTTCCTTCATCATTACTCTCAAGAACCCATTAGCAGAGGGCTCAGTAATGCATTTCTTCAGGGCTAGACTGAATACTGGGGAAGCCAGAAGGAAAAGCTGAAGGGAAGGCTGCTCTGGAGCACAGAAGGACAGAAAGCTTTGACAAGGTTACCTACATTTACAAGGCTGTGCCTATTTCTTAGGTTTCCTCTCTCTGCCTTGTCAATGGACAATTAAGAGCCCTCATCCCAAATCAAAGCAAGTAGTAGAAGGCAGATGTCAAAATAAAAATATTAGGTTCTAGCGGAAGGCAAATGGAATCACCCAAGGCAGCATCAGAAGAACCTTCAGCAAAGCCTGCACAGTAGATCTTAGGATGCTGCTCTTGACAGAAGTTATTTTCAGCCCTAACAGAGATGGAGAAATGCCTCTTGTATCCTTGCTGTTTCTGACAATGCAGTGTGATGATTGCAAAAGTGAAACATTCCTAGACATTTCAGTTTACACCATGTAAACATACCAGCTTGTGCCAACAGCTGACCTTAACAAAACCACAGATATGCTCTCCTTTAATCCAGTCCTCCTATCCCTGTATCATTCTGCTCTACTGCTGACTCAAGGGCCTTTTTATGGAATGGCCAATGGCCATTGCTCAAATTGCACCCTTCAGCTTTTGCTGCAAGATCACTGCTATTCTGAAAACATTACATTTGAAAAAATCTCCAGCAACTTTTATGTTTTGCTTTTGAGACTCCAGAAACAGATTATAGACTGGATTTAATTTTCTTCTGAAAACAGATGCCCAGCTCCCACTAACTTCAGTAGGACTAAGCCCCATTTTTCCCACAGCTGTAGAACAGGAACAGCCTAAATCAAAACAGCTGACATATTTAAATGAGATATCTACACAGGCTAAAGAACAGGATTTTCATTATGACTTTTATGTCCTAAATCAACCAATTAGCTATTTTCAAAAATCTCACTTATGAACATCCCACTGCTGCCACAATGGGGTCATAAACTCAGACAGGGACATTGATGTCCATGGTGGGAGGTTACATTGAATACCAGCTGCCTGCATTGTAAGATTTGTTAGATATAAGGACTAGGATTCTGCTTATTCATTTTCCTCTAAGACACACATATGTGATTGCTGTTCTCCCTGACATGAGATCCCTTGTGTTCCTCTGAAATCTGACTGCCTGGGAGATATTTTCTACCTGCTTTAAGAGGTCCTTTACGTTTCTTAAGTCTGACTTCGACAGAAAGCTTTGACCAGCCACAAGTTGCTTCCTACTGGTGAACAATACAGTAAGTTTCTGAAATTGAGGCTCACAGCACTTTTGGTATTACTGCTTTTGGTACTCTAAGGAAAGGACTGTTCATATTTGGTAGCTACCATCTGCAGCTCCTAGTGATTGTAGTTGCTCGCTGTGAGAAGCAAATGGCAGAGGGATTACAGAGAAGAAAGCAGAGCTATTACCATAGTGAGATAAGTGTACTCAGAAGCAGTGCCCAGATTCAGCATCTTTTTCTGCTCTGTATTCATCCCCATTAGCATGCAGTAGAAGATGTGATAGTTCCTCTCCTCTGGAGCCTAAAAAAAAGAAATAGGCCAATGGACAGCATTGTCAGGATAAGCTTGTAACACAGGAGCAGGCAGAATGTACCTGCCAGTGCTCTCACCTGCCGGCAGACCCGGGACTTCTCCAGAAGAAACTGTTCTATCCGTGCTCCTTCTATCACACCATTTGGGTTGAAGTGAATATCAATGTATTTCCCAAAACGGCTTGAATTGTCATTTCGAATTGTCTTGGCATTTCCAAAAGCTGATGGGCAAGGGACAGAGTTAGTATCTGGATTATTGCAGTTGATGAACATCAAGGCTATTTTTTATGCCCTTCTATTTTGCTGCTAGCATTTTATATGTTATGTTCCAAACGGCAGGGCTGGCAAGCACTAGACAATGTCTGATCTCAGGCTGCCTTCTGAAGGGAGAGGAGCTGTGCATCCAAATAGTTAGATCCTAAAAAACATACACAAATGTGTCTCTTGGCCAGTCAAGAGAGCTTGGCAAGTCTGAAGAACCTCCAGAAGGATTTAGTGGAGCTGCTGTGGACTTCTTGGGGACATACAAAAAAGTATAGAGAACATCCAGTGTTCATCACTTGTGTCTCAGAGGGTTTAGCAGTTATGCAGATAAAGTGGTTCAAAGATCCATTTCTGAATTTTTTTTATCCTGAGATAAATGTGGTAGATCAGGCAAGTTTGCTAAAGAACCCACCTTCCAGAATGGGGTTGGCCTCTAGGATTTGCTGCTCTATCCAGGAATGCTGGCCACTGACAGCTGCCAAAAACTGTAGGATTAGCTTTGTACTTTCAGTTTTCCCAGCTCCAGATTCTCCACTGCAGTAAGAAACAAGATCATTACAGGTTTCCTTTCTTTTTTTGGCTAGGGAGGCAAATGCCAGACCAAGTTAAAAAACTAAAAACCACTTAAATTTACTCTGTAAATGGCAGATCAGACTGTCTTTCATAGAGTGCTTTCATCATCTTATCTGCTCAGATTTAATTTGTTTTTTGGACTTAGGTTGAGAATTGGATTCTCCTACCAATTAAAACCAAGCAAATCCAAGGAAGGCATTCTGTACTGTGCAAATTAAATGACCATTTGTTCTCTTCTTCATTGCATTGCTAGATTGTCAATGCTAGTCTTAGCACATCAACTCACACATTGTTTCTGCTATAATCAGATATTATTGAAATGAGACTATCTGATTCTTCACACTGATGACAAACAGAAAATGGATTGTTTATGGGATGAAAAAAGCTTCCCTCCGTCTTCAGGTAAGCAGAGGTTATTTCAGACCAGGAAATGTCTATTCTCAGGAAGTAAACATAACATAAATATCATGTCTCCAAGGTAAAAGATAACCCTACATCACACAGGCTCTTAGTTTATGTTTCTATACGTAGTGACCACATGCAGAATGTACAACCATAGTCCAAAGATTCTGGGGGAAAACAATCCCTTGCTTATGTTCTACCTCTTGCAGTCTAAAATGAAAATGAAGAAGCAGGAGAGAAACTATTTCCTTTCTGTTGTCAGTAGTTTTATCTGTGCCCTTCCATTTAGAAAGTCTACTGTGGTCTGCAAAGGTGCCCCAAAACCATATCAGACTTGGTTTCTGCTGTTTGTACTCTCCAAGTGCAGTCACCTGATCACACAGCACTGGTCTTTCCTGTTCCTCTTCATGTTGAAATAACAGTTGTCTGCAATGGCAAAGACATGAGGTGGTAGCTCTCCAATCCTCTTGTTACAGTACAGTCTGATCTGATCCACTGTGTAGAGGGGCAGCAGCTGGTATGGATTCACTGCTACCAGGATTGATCCCGTGTAAGTCTGGAAAACAGTTGGGAGCATTACTGCTAGCAAGCATTGTTCAAGAACTACGTAAGACAGCTGCAGTCTGCTTGAGTCCAATATAACAGGTGTATACACACACCTTGGTAGTTATAACTGCAGCATCTATAAAATCAGTCCTGGCTTATGCTAAGCATCACCACACTTCTGTTGTAAGAGGCAGCTTCTCTTCTGTAGTGTATAAAACATGGAAAAAACCTGAATATTAACTATCATATTGCTGACTGGAAACTAATGAACAAGGAAAATAAAAATGACAAATTGCTCAGTCACAGATAAAACCTGTAATGGGCAAAATATCCAGATGTGTTCTTTATCTGTTTTATTACATCAAAATCAAGTAAATGTTGGCTTAGACTGGAGGACAATTATGTCACTGCGTACTAGTTGGACTGATCCTGCAGGTAATAGAAGCATTAAGCTGTAGCACGGGCTGGATTTATCTCACTGTCAGTGACTGGTGGAAATGATCACTTGAGGAGAAAGTAAACAGGGTCACTACCTCTGCATAGAGCTGAGACTGCAGAGATTGCTGTTAGCTCTCTCTTCACAGCCAAAGCACTCGAATGAAAGAAAACAAAACTCAGTTGTGTCTCCTTGGCTCCCTCAATCAGTGAAGGAATCAGAGGGCTCCATACATGAAAGGCTCACAGGCTCTTCAGGTCACTCACTAAATGTGACCTTCCTGAAAGGGACCTGGCCCAGTGACCATGGCACTCACATAGATCTTGTGCTCCTGGTGTCGGATGAAGAGGTTGTGCACTATGCCGGCTTCATGGAGATCCCCGAGGCGGATCATGTCCTCCACCCCCTGGACAGAGGAGGGGTGCATCAGGCGCACCATGTGCATGTTCCGAGCTGTGATCCAGTGCTCCTGGAAAAGGCAAGGCACCATCTTTTATGTGTGTTGCTGTGGCTCAGAGGCAAGCAAAGGAGAGCTCTGGCTTAGACCAGTGAGCTTTAGTGTAACCCATGCTCAAACAAGCCTGTTCTAACAAACAGGTGATTGACCTACAAGGATTAACTGCTTTACTGCTCCCCAGGACTTGATGATTTAAAACACTGAATGAAGCCATTCAGGTGGGTTCTGAACATCACCAAATTTAACGATGTTCAGAGAGCAGTTCTGTCAGGTCATCACAGCTGTAACATTTATGAGGTAGGGATGAACCGATTTCAATGGCATCATGTTTTCCCCTAAAGCTTCACCAAATTCAGGGATTGAAGCCCACTCATTCCTTTTCTCAACTATGTAGGTATAACCTCTGTCTCAGGAAGTTCTGAATCTTCATAGTGCCTGGACCTGGGAATGCCAGGGCATCATCTTATAATTACCTTATTTTTATATTCTTTCTTTCAGTATATCCTGTCAGACATTATCAAAGTCAGACCATCTGGATAGATGGAGCTTTGGTCTGACCCAAAAGGGCCCTTCTTTTGTACTTTGCACTTTTAAATTTTATGTTCATCCCTTACAGAAGGTTTTGACATAGCCCACCTTGCCTTCATCATCCACCAGCAAGATCCGTCCTGAGTCAGATTCCTTCACAACTGCCCCAATAGGGACATTAAATTCACTGTTTGTTTGAGTGTCCAGCCACACATGATCACCCTGGGAAGAAAAAAGGTACTGTCAAGTACAGTGACATACTTGATTCCTCTTGGTCTTCTACTGCTTGTAGGCAGTACATTCACAGACCTCTGAGTTCTGCTTCCAGCTCCACAGCTGGCCTAGAACATGACTTCGAGCAAGTCATCAAACACAGCTGTCTCACAAGACAAAATGAGGCAACACCTTTTACAAAGACAGCAACTACGCTGCTCTGCTACCCCAAAGAAGCTGGTAGGGGACACAGTGAATGCTAGTGAAGTGCCTTGGCAGCCTCGCATTAGCTGTGTTATTCTTTCAGGAGAGATTTTTGAGAACACAGACTTTACCAGGAAAAAGAAAAACAAACAAACATATGTAGAGACTGGATGCCTGGAAATGTAGAGGGGTCCGTTGTGAGAATTTTTAGATACATATCCTTCCTGCTATAGCTGAAATGTGAGTGCACCCATGATCTCTCTCTTTGGGGAAAAAAACCACCAATGTTTTTTATCCAGCCAAGCTCCTCTGTTCACATCTGCAGAGGCTTGGCAACATTCTGCCACTCACAGAGCAAGAATTGCTCTGCTGTCACTGGAGGAAGAGGGGAGCCACAGCTGCCCTTTCCTAGAAATGAGCCACCTCTTGGTGTCGTCTGCCTCAGTATCCTGCTTATATTCCCCTGCTCCAGGCCTTCAGGAACACCTTCTCTTGCCCCAGGCACTAATACAGATTGCAACAGAAAGATGGAATAAAAACCGAACAAAGTTGTAGATCAGATCTTCAATGGGATTTCTAGCTGTGTCTTGTCATATAGAACTTTTGTTACATACTGTAGCATTTATTGCCACAGATTCAATGTTTTTATTGAAAAAAAATTTCCTTTTCCTCTCAAAATACTTTGTGGGCTTACATTTAAAATCAAACAAACAGTGTGATTCATCTTTAAACACTGCAGCAGGCTATGAAGAATGTTACAGACTAACAGCTCTCATTTGTGCTGAGTAAAACTCCAGAGGTAATTTGCGTGGTTTCAGTGCCACACCTTGTGACAGAGGTCACCTGCTCAATCACAGCGTGTCCAGGTTTGGCAAGACACCTCTGCTTCCCTCATCTAGGCTGAAATTGTTTTATGCCTTGTTCATACTGGATTATTGCTACTTTCTTTTTGATTGAACCATGATGTTAAGGTAATTTTCTCCTCTTTGGCCCTCAGGTTAATCAGTCAATCACAGCAAAGAGTAGGACTTACCTTTCTGAAAACCACCATTATGTTTCAGATCACGGTATGCAACCTGCAGTGCCAAGAACATAGTGTTAGGCCAGAAAAGGGCTTTGATCAGAATAGACAGAGGGGTTTTCTTGTAAAAAGTAACAGCAAAATGCCTTAAAATTAATTAATTAATTCATTTTGTTAATCAGAAAAGATCACCCAATGCAGAAACAATGACACCATCTACCCAAAGCAAAGAACCTGCAGTACTGGGATGGTGATCCATGTCCTACCACATAACCCTGGAGATATTCTCAGCCTTGAAGATTTCACTGTGTGCATTTTCATACCAAACAGTTCCCTCTATCAAATGCTTCTCTCAGTCTAGTGCTAGGCACAATTGTCTGAACTTCAAAGTTGGCTCACTAATAAAATGACCCCATGATGCAATGTAATTTGATGCCCAACAGTGTTCCCTTTGGCTGGTCCCTTGACCCAGGAGTTCAGTTCATGTGACTGGCTGGCCCACAGATATGGATTAATTGATACTTTCCTGAGCTCAGTTCCCTCAGACCCTCCAGCTTGAACCTACCACTGCAACAGAAACTGAGGTTTAGAATTCACCTTCCACAGCTGGAATGGGAGGGATTGCAATCAAGGCATGAACAGCAACATAACAAACTGGAGGAAACCACAGTAAAATTAGGAAATCACTATCAAGAAGACAACAGTGAAAATATCAGTAGCCAGAAATCTACAGCAGTGCTTTAATTAAGGGATGATGCTGTTCAGGCTGTGATCCTTGGAATAATTGAGGAGCCAAAGTCTTGAGAACCTTTCTGTCCCATAGACAGAGCTGGATTTTGGGAGTGATTCCAGCCTATCTGTGATTTGCCAGCTCTCACTTTTGTTACAGTGGGAAGGCTGCTGTATATCTTAAACTACATGTAAGAACTCACAGCTAGTTCCCTTTAAATGTTCCCAGAGATCCAGAGAGTTATTTTTCCCTTTTTCCTCTTCCTAATAGCAGGAGTGATGCCTGCAGACTGAGGCTGCTGAATAACCCATGGTTCAGTAGCTGCTGTGAGCAGCAGACATCAGTTATTAGCCCAAGACTCCAGAGTGCCATGTTCACAAACGTCTCACAGCTATGGGACCCATTCTGCTCCCTCCATTTCTCTAAAGGATCTCCTCCCTATACATCATTCCAGCACAATCTGAGAAAAGGTTCAGCTCAGAATTAATAATAAAATGTTTGCAATGAGCAAAATGGAACAAAAACTAATTCTATTTTTACTCTCTTATGATCTATTATTAATGATGTTTTCTTGGCATTTTATCTCAACACGTCTTACAACTCATGATCAGTGAGGACACACTGAACCATCCACATCCCTTCTGGGTGTTCCTGTTTGACAGCAAACCCCTTGGAAACCACATTACCAGATGAGTGGACAGTACAGGACCAGAAAAGGAGCTTTGGCATTTATTCTGGGCAAGCCCATGATCTCTTGGAACATCCCCCATGATGAAGACAGACAACTGTTCTGGTTTTATCTTGACACTCAGATCTAAATTTCTTGTTGTCTCTTAGACTTTTGATAAGTTATTTTATTCTGGCCCTAAATTATACTTTCCTAGGTTTCAGGCAGGTTCTCTGGAAAGTTTGAGCAAAACAAGAAAACTATAAATTAGTTGGAAGTTCTATTTTCTTCCTGTGTTATACAGATAATAAGCAAAATCCCAGTTTGTAGTACCATTAATTTTAGTAATTAATAAAATACTTCATTAATGATTTCACTGACATTTTTGGGATTTCTTCTATCATGTAAAAGATGTAAAATTCAATGTTTAAAAGTTTTTGTAACTTACAATTCTATGTAATATGGATGGTATATATTTTTAAGAAGTAGCCAGATTTCACTATTCATTTGATTGGAACATTTAAATAATTTTACGATTTATCTTCATTTTATGATGGGGCTTCACAAGCTTCTGAGGTTTAGAAATTTGCAACTAAATTATCAGAAAATTGCTTTAAGTCATCACTCTGTGTTTGGAAAATGAAGACACAGTTTGATGATGGCCTTGGCCAAGTTAACCATTGGAATTTATGATCTTAAAGGTACTTTCCAACCTTAAGAATGCCATGATTCTAAGGAGGGCTATCTGGGTAGCAAAATGGAAACTAGGAAGTGCTTGACAGACTCCCTGATCTTTGTGCCCTATTTGTGGCTATAAAGGGCTGTACTGTAGCATGGATTGAACAGGGTTTCTAAGCAAGCCCAGAATGATTTACCACTTAGAGTTATTGTAATATAACTAAATATTAAAATTACAAAATATGACCCCCAAACAAAGAGGGAGTGGCACACACAGACCTGGAGATGCTTCACTGTGTCTCACCAGAGGGACAGATGGCTCCAGATCCGCTCAGAGATAGCAGCCAAGAATGGACAGGTGGGGAGGAGATGCCATATAACCCCGGGATACACAGTTCCTACATTTAAAATACTTATTCCCAGTGAAGTCCTAAGTGGGCACCCCCCCAAGGCTGGTTGCATGGCTACTTCCTGGCAGTGCTTGGTTCTCTCTGCTGCTTTTCCCCCCAAAGTAATGCAGTGCCATAAACAAAATGTTACCCCACAGGGTGGGAATTTACCTCTCCAGAAGAAATCTTCACTGTGTAGCTTCTGCAGCTTAGGTCCCTCTTTTTCATAAGCATTGGAGTAAGAAGGAAAAGGAAGATGAAATTGTCACTGGTGCCATTAAGGGATCCCTCACCAAGTGCCAGTTCTCCACTGCACAGAGGAGGAAATGACTGAGGCACAGTTATTTATTACAGGACTTTGCTCCCAGTTCAGTGTATGTGTCGTTTCCAAGTCAGGTGTTCCAGTAAGCATGAAGGCTAATTCTTGCCTGGATGAACCTTAAACTTCAGTCTCCTCACTGTGCCTGTATCCTTTCAGATTTCTGGAAAGCACTCTCCGAAGAAAACCCTTTAGCATCTAATCTGATGCTGCACCAACACTACTGACTTCCCTGGGGTTCTTTCTCACCCTGTGAGATATGAAGAAAATCAGGCCCTCATCTCATTATCAAAGCCTCCCCTTGGTTTTACATAGCTCCTTTCTGCAAGAAAATGCTCACCAGTCTGTGTCCTATGTGGTCTGTGTTTCACTGTACCTAGAGCTCCGAGCAAAATAAATTCCTGACACTTAACAGAAATTCATACACACCCCCATGTAAAGGGACAAAACATCCTAGTTTTGTTTTCTTAATTTACCTCCCAGCAATTAACTGTCCCCGTGTTCCAGAATCTAGGTGCATGTTAACTCCCTATTTGTCCACTTCTCTCTTTCCAAAATAGGATATGGTGGTCAAGAGCTTCCCTCTTCCTGGTTGCTCCATATGTCTTCTCAGTAATCCTGTGTCTTTCTTGCAAATCTGGTTTAATTCCAGTAGGGGAAAGAAACAGAAGTGTAGTATTTCTGTAGAGAGGCAGATGCAGGGTTTCTCCAGCCAAAATAAGAACTCAGGAGTCAGGCACATTCCAACCCTAATGATGAGCCCAAAGAGTAAGGATGAGATTTTTTCCATCTGCCTTTACCCATCTGTGTCACTTTCCTCCAGGGCTCTGTGCACAACGTTATGCACTGGTCTGTGTGCCCACTATTAAACATGCAAATGAACGTGTGCAATAATTGTGAACATGTACTTGTATAACGAATACCTTAATTCTTATTTTCTTGTTCCCTAGGTTCAGCGTGGCTGCACTGTATGATGGGAAAGACAGCAACAAAAAGTCTCTGTGTTAGACTTTTGGGGTCCCTGCAGTAGCTCCCTATCCAAACCAGAAGTAAGCGTTCAGGCATGGCAGTAAGTAGCTGGGAGTAATCTGTGTTTGTCCACGTTGCATATTTGTGTTTTAATGTCAGCCTCTTTATCTGAGTTTTTGTTTAAGTTTTACAGCAGCAGTGAAGATGCTTGTGCAGAAATAGAGTGTAGGCCCTTCAGGGCTCAGAGACTTTCAAAGAGAGGCAGGAAGCCGCAAGGCAGAGAGGAGAGCTTTCTTCAAATTTCTAAATGTGCAAATCATCCTTATTCAAAGATTTTGCCTCAAAGTAGTTGTTTAGCAGACTTATTTCTGATACAGTTTTTAGAACTCTACATGCTGTAGTGATTAACACAATTTCAAGTGCTGATCTTGGCAAACAAATTAAAGTACATACCTTTACACTACCAAGGCAATTTCTAAACCCATAGTTTTTTTGTGTAATTAGACTGCAGGGAAAAAAAAGTGTCATGCATAGTCCTTCAACAAAGGAAACATACTGGCTGAAATTCGAATGGAGACTGGGGGTAGAGAATCTCATTCTTAAAACAATCTATATTGTTAACACTTGTACCCACGATGCAGTGACTGTGCTATTTCACAGAGAAATACAGGATTTATATCCTAATACAGTATAGAAACTGTATGAGATGGAAATTGAGCTAGCCTGAAAGAAAAGCATGTCTCATTGTACAGTTGAAATATTTAGTGGAAGGGAGGTTGATTTCCATAGCTAAGTCTAGACATATTCAAGAGCCAGAAAACAAAAGCTGAAGGAGTAAAGACTTGATATCCCAAGGGGAAGGAGCCAAGATCTCTGTGCAGCACATGTACCTAGTGAGAGATGATCCGGTGGCTCCTGTAGGTGCCTTCAGAGAAGGGCCCATGAGTGCATAGGGGCAGCTCAGGTTTGGGCAGTCACTGAGCTGTGGGATCATGGAAAGGCAGGAGAGGAGCTTGCCAGGAGTGAGCACCTCCATGTACTGCTGAAGACAGAGTTTGGGGAGGGACAGTGCAGGCCACAGAAAAATCTGTAGTGGCAATTAGGGGTAATTCGTGGCATGATTTATGCTGATTAAATTTTGTAACCTTTCTTGTATGCAAATTGACAAAGGTGAAGGCTGTGAAGTCACCTCTTAAATGGCAAAGCTAAAAAAAATCATTAAATGGCACATTAGTGAGGCCCTGGCACAGGTTGTCCAGAGAAGCTGTGGTTGCCCCATTCCTGGAAGTGTCCAAGTCCAGATTGGACAGGGTTTGGAGCAACCTGGGATAGTGGAAGGTGTCCCTGCCCATTGCAGGGGGGTGGAACTGGATGAGCTTTAAGGTCCCTTCCCACCCAAACCATTCTGGAATTCTATGATTCTATGATGAGTAATGCATTGAAAAATGCAGCAAATTAAAATTGGATAATCCCTGGTGAATTTAGTCCTGCTGTTGTTCAAAGCAATAGGTCTGTCCGGATAGACATGTGTTAACAAAACTACTTCTTCCTGACAGCTTCCTAATGAAGAGATTGATGGCAGGATCAAAGGGTTTAATTTGCACATGGCGTTACCTTTCACATTTTCTCTCCAGTTAAATCAAAGTGGCCTCGCCATTTCTGCATCACTAAGTCCTAGATGCCAAACATCATTTTATAGTAAACTAGTTATTTTTCTGAGGTTCCTGAAGGGAGGTCGATTGGATGTAACAATTTGCAATTTAAACTGTTCATTCAGTAGCCCTCCTGCCTGCACTAACCTCCTTCTCTTCCTCTAAGCAGATTTGTAGCTCTAAGTCACTGATGTCTGTTAACTCTGAAAGGCACAGTGCAGGGAACAAAGCAAACTAAATGAAAAGTACATACCAGTAAAGGATTTCCAAGTGCATCCCATGGTTTCCTTGAGCATTCTGTCCCTCAGGGAAAGGCTTATTTCATTCCAGACTGCTCATGGTGTTGCACAGGGAGACAGATTGGCAGGGCTCTGGGATCTGTGTCATTACACACCTTCACACACGCCAAGTGCGCGCTGCTTACGCTGCCTGGTAGAAGACAGGTCATTCTCCCCCACTGGGCAATCCCATTATGGTCTGACTGTCACTCCATCCTTCCTCTTGGGAAGCAGCCAGGAAGGTATTACCAGAGTATATTACAGGCTGATATCTGCCAGACTGTGGCTCATGAGGGACAAAGGGTTCGGTGTGCGTTACCTGCACAGCGGGTGGCAGGCTTGACGCCCAGTTCTTCAGCACTGCTGAGGTGAGGGTATGTCTGACACAGGTGCCCACTCTGCTCTGTGGTGCCCGTGGTTTGGGGTTAGGAGTTGTTATCAGAAAGATGGGAATTCACAACTGTTAGGAAGGAACCTCTGTGCCTCCTTTCACTTTTAGTAAACGCACAAAACCTCTGTTTGCTCATCAATGCTGCCTCAGTGCAGCTGGAATTTGGGACATTGGCTTAGCATCACTGCAGAACATGACACATATTTATAAATTACTAATTTCCAAGGCAGGCTACCATCCTGCTCTGATTCTGCTTGGAACTTTAGTATGGGATAACTTCTGTGTTTTCTAGGCATCTTGGTACAATTTCTGGGTACCTTGGTACACATTATTCAACCTTTTTTTTTTGTTAGTTTCTATTTATGCTTCCCCTTGTCCATTATTTTCCCAAGTTATTTTCTTAGTTATTAGTTATTTTCTTAGTGCTTTTTCTGCACAGAACTTTATTTGTTGTGTTCTGTAGTTGTCATCCTGCCTTCTATTTAGTCTGTTACATGAAGCCATTCCCTTTCTTTGTGGAAGTCAGAGAAGTGCAATGCCAGGAGCCTGCCATCATATACCAACACATGTGGCTGCTCCTTCCAGAAAAGATCTAAGTGAAACCACACAGTGCAAAGATCTAAAAGCAGTAAAATCCATATAGGAGAAGGAAAAAAGGACACGATACTAGTAAGAGTGTAGTCCTGAGGATCACTAAGGGAATTGGGGCTATGTGGAAAAGACCTGTAAGCAAAGAGATTTTTTATTTTAGGTATGCTGCTTACAGGAAAAAAAAAAAAGTTTTCTGCCTTTTTGCTAAGAATATAGGATTGTATCCTAGAAACATCTGACTCCACTGTTGATTTCTCCTTCTAAGTGAGATGCTGTAGAAGATGAGTGATGACTCAGTTCCTGGAGTTCAGCTATGTTGAACCTGGTACACTGAAGTCCCTGCGTTGTAACTGTGCTTGTTGCTGGAGTCTAAGTGTTGGTTAATAATGGCTTAACCTCCCTGCCATCCATTCTGAGGTGCACCTAGCACAGAAGAAATAGATTCATTTTTGTCCAGAATTATCCACTTACTAAATTTTGATGTCCCTGAACAAGAGTGTAGCATGTAGGATTATAAAAATCAGTGCTATTTAGAATATCCCAAATGACATGCCCAGCAGTCCTCTATCTGTCTCACATCGACCTGACCCACCTCGAAAATAAAGGTGTGCTGTTTGACAGACTGAGGGGCAGGAGGCCAGCACTGTATGCATTTATTAGACTTAGCATTTTGAAATGATGCATCGATGACAGCAGTCATCCCTAGTAATCCTTTACTGCCATGTCGTGGATGTGCCAAATACTTGATTAGTAACACTGCTCCGAGGATGGGGGCTACCGAAACACAACACACCAACCCCTGAAACAGGTGGGGATTGTTCTGCCCGTGTGTTTACTCCGGATATCGCCATCACCCGGGAGCTCAGGGCGAACTTTCAGTCGATCCCGAAGGCTAAACCCGGAGGAACCACCCACACATGAACCAGATTGACCTGCAGCTTCAGCCAGGACTGCGAGACCTAAATTTACACAGACAACTGGAGCTCCCTTTCCATCGCCGGCCCCACTGCCTGTGTGCCTGTACCCGAGCCCTGGCTCTGCCCTGCTCCCTTCCTGTGCACAGGCACGACGCTCTCGCTAACTTGGTTGGTAAAGAGCAGGTAACATCCCCTATTATTTAAAGGGCAAAATGTCTTCTAGATGATCCTCCCTCCCTTCACCACTGCGGGAAGCATTCCCCCAGACATGCCCCTGTCTGGCGGGAGATGTTGGGAACCCTCGGGTAGCTCCGGGCTGGGGGTTCGAGCAGTGTTAAAACTGCGAGGAGTTCGTTTGGTCCTGAGAGTTGCTCGGAAGCCCACACAAGAGAACACCTTTATTCACACTGCGACTGGGCACTGCCCGTGGTCATGCAGGGGCTACAAACAGACTTTTCCCCTCAAAGGCTCCTTTAATTTCCCAGTTCTGCACTTATCAAGCTCGAATAAAACGATGTTCTAGAGAAGAGACGTTTCTAACTCCGCGCTGTTTAACGCAGTCCCGGCGGGGCGGGGCCGCGCCCGAGGGAGCAACGCCCGCCTGGTCTCGCGAGATCCGGCCCGCGGTGCGCGCCGGGCGAGGCCGACGCCGGGCGGGGAGGCGCCATCTTGTTCCTGTGTGAGGCGGCGGGGCCGGGGCAGCGCCCGCCGCACCCGCGGGCCCGGCATGGACACCCACTACTACGGCGGGGAGCAGTCAGGTAGGGCCGGGGAAAGGCACGGACACCCGCTGCTGCCGCGGGGAGCGCTCAGGTAGGGCCGGGGGAGGGCACGGACACCCGCTGCTGCGGCGGGGAGCGGGNTGTGGGCAGCGCAGCAGTCGCTGGAACAGGTGG
Organism: Serilophus lunatus; assembly: GCA_013399895.1. Taxonomy (NCBI): domain Eukaryota; kingdom Metazoa; phylum Chordata; class Aves; order Passeriformes; family Eurylaimidae; genus Serilophus; species Serilophus lunatus. The sequence goes on from VXBA01005309.1 coordinate 1,195,066, forward strand.
TTTTGTGCGCTGCCCGGGGGTGTCTGAGCTGGTTTGTTCCGACCCGAGGTCGCTTCCCGTTAGAGCGGGAACCCGCCCGGCCGTTGTAAGGGATGCGAGGTGTCACTGAGTTTTACTTTCATCTTTTAACCTCGGGATAGACGATGGAGGAGCTACTCCAGTGCAAGACGAGCGAGACTCGGGATCTGATGTGGAAGATGAAGGAAATGAGCAGCATTCCGGATCGGAGAACGGAAGTGTAGGGCGCCGTTCAGAGGTACTGCGGGAGCTTTATCTGGATAAAGTTTGCTCTTCTCCCGGCTCTCTTCAGTTGTTGTCTAGAGAGGCGTACCCTCTTACCTCAGACAGACGTGTTTTATTCAGTCCTTCTTAAGGGTCCCATCTGACAAGAACTTCCCCTCCAGAAAAACGTTGGATAATCCGTTAACCAAGACATAGGATGGGGTCTTCTTTTATTAATCTTAGGTTTATAAGCATGCACTGCTTTAAACTTCAAGAAGTTTAATATTGTTAAGCTCAACTGCAGGAAGATAAAATGTTTGGGTTTGAAATTCTAAGCAACGGGTTATAAGGAATTTGAAATTGTACCTGAAATCCTACACAGTAATATAAAACCATAGATTTCCTTGCCAGAGAGGAAATGCTCTCCCAGCTCCCATGTCAGGGGGGACACTGACTCTCAAGTCTGTTTCGTGCAGGTTTTGCCCTTGTCATTCCCAAAAGAGCAGGTGTCCATGTGGAGCAGGCTGAGAGGATCCTAAACAGGGGCTGCTCTTCCTCAGAAGAGTGTTGGAGAAGCATTTCCCATGGAAAGGATTGTGTCTGGGGGAGAGTCACTTCATTTGTGGATTGACTGTATTTTTCTGATAAAAGTGAAGGTTCCCTTTAGATTTGCAAGTCAGTTTGGTAGTTAAGATTAATTCTGAAGGTATTTTTTGTGACTCACCTTAGAGTTATATCAGATCTTAATAGGAATAATTTTGGCCTGTGAACTCACATCTGCCAGCAAAGTAATGGAGAACTTTCTGCTTCTCATAAAAACCGTAATCAAAATTCATCATGTTGTGCATATTTTGTTGCATTTTTTGTAAAGATCAGAGTTTACTCTGCCTGGGCTCTCAGTGTTACACTTTTTAGAAGTTCCTTAAAATGTGACATAGGCTGATGTGTCAGAAGCTTTGACTCCACTGTGCTACAATTTACAATCCCTTTTCTCCTGGACTTTATTGATTTCATGCTTTCCTCAGAGTTAGAAAGTAGATGAAGATTTTGTGATTGTTTAAAGTGAAGGTTCTTTCCGTGTATTTGAACTTGAGTGTAAAGCACATTTTGAATTTACTCTTTTTTAAAAAGGTGTTGATATTTACAGTGAAAGAAATAGTTTGGTGTGAGGCAGCATCTCCCATAATGACAGTCATGATTTCAGTGTGGCAGAAAATATATTTGTCAGCATGGGAGAAATAACTGTCAGAGGGCTTTACTACTTCTCTTTTAATGAGAAATGAGTGCACAGAGAGTCATGGTGCTGCTACAATAATACTGACCTTTTTCTGCTGAGTACAAGAGCTGAATCATTGGTTCTTACCTTTCTATGCTCCTCTAGGGTTTAAATTTTAGTGACTGGCAAAGTAATTTGCAATCTGTCCTAAAGAAGAGGTGGTTGACTACTGTTTAAATCTGCAGCATTTTTTTTCATGTTTAAGTAACCAGAAAGTACCTGTCCGTATTGTTAACTGATCCTCTTCATGTGCTGCATTATTTTAAGGGCTCTGTTCTGTGATGTCTGTTGAGTATTCCTCAGAAATACTTCAGAAAGTCCATTAAAAAAAAGAAAAATAAAAAGGCAAGCTGAACCAGCCTTCTGTCCAATGGAAATGTGAGCCCTAATGCTTTATTTGATTCAGTTCAAATCAATTATTTGAATATTTTGTTTTGTTATGAAGTCTTGATTCTTGACTTTCCCTCTCTGGAGTTCACCTTGCTCTCAAAGACAGTAACATGGAGCAGCTGTCTCTGAAAGGAGTAGCTTTCAGTCATTTATCATATAATTTACCCTAAATATTCTCATCCTCTTATCCTGTTTATCTTTAGGAGTGTGTGGGAGGAATGACACTCCAAGGTAGTAAAACCTTTGAGACAGCCTAATCAGTTAAGTCTATTTAATTACTATTTCGTCTCTAATTTACAACTCAGATGTAAAGAACTGAAGTTTTAAAATTTCAAACTTTTCTTTCAGGTTCTTAACTTTAAAGAAAAGGGGAATCCTGAGGAATTACTTATGTAGGTCTCAGGTATGTGGGTTTTTCTTTTCCACAATTCTTTTCTGGCTTTCCTTCCCCCAGTCCTACTTTATCTATAAATGTTTTCCTTGATGTCCTTACCAATTCTGTTTTAGACAGTTAGAATTAGATAACACATAGTTTTAGTACAGTAATGAATCTGAAATCATGTTTACAGTGTTTGTACAAGTCAGGCTTATGGGGAAATCTGTATTGATTTAGTTCCTACACTTCCGCCAAGTCGCTGCTGTTTCGTGGATTGAGTTCTGGTTTGACTGTGACTGTTAAACACGCACAAATCTCTGACACTTCTGGAAAAGGAAAAACTTGCTCATCTGCCTGTGAGAGTTATGTAGGTCCTGATTTAACACTTGTCATTCATGACAGCAGAGTGGATGGGTCAATTTTGTTGAACCTATAAATTACCAAAGAAGTACTTCTTAAAAGTGGCTGCAGGTGGATCCAATAAACTACTTGCTAGCTGAAATTTTCACGTAGGAGGATAACACTGTAAATCTGATTTTGATGTATTCCTTATTTTATACTGTACTAAAGCCTCATGTTATAGAATTCTCTCAGTTAAAAAAACCCCTAAGGACATCTCAATTAAAATGTTTATAGATAAAGAGGAGGAAGAAAAGAAAGTAAAGGAATTAGAGAAAAATGCAGTAGCAATTACCTGAGACCTACTTGGTTTTGAGGATGTCTGATTTTTTTATTGTAATTATTTGGAAAACTAGAAACTCCAAAATTACCTACTCGATTTCTTTGAAAACACTTTTTTTAGAGACGAACTAGTAAATGAAAAAAGGAGAGGGGAAGCTTCTCAAACGTATCCAACAGCATTTAGTCATCTTGCATGAAGCTGCATGCGCTCTGGGTAGGAATTATGTTCCAAAACACTCAGAGTCATTCACCGTGTGCAGAAACCCTGGGCAGGGCCTGTCTGTCCTGTAAGGGGCTCAGCTCTGCTCCACAGGGTGCTGAGCTCACCGAAGAGCCTCCACACTGGGGAGGAGCAGCACCTGTGTGCCCGGTGAGGAGGGACACCTGTGTCACCAGGTGCTGCCTCTTGAGGGATGGCTTTGTAACGAGGGTGAGCTTGTCAGCTGTGTCTGCTCTGCCTCCCAAACATCTGCCTTCTCAAGAGTGATTCTCAGTTGGCATTGATAGATTAAAAGTGGGGTGTCTTGTCAAGTGCTTTGATAATAATGTTCTATAATTGTGTCTTCTTACATAGGAAGTTCTTTGTAATTTAGTAATTTATTCCGAATGGGTGGTTACATAACCTGCAGCCACACCTCTGACCCTAGAAGTACTAAGAATTGTTACCGATTCTAGTTGCTTTTAGTTTTGTTTATTTGTTTGCCAAAGAATTTCTAAACTGGCAGTTGGGAAGATGATGAGCTTAAACAGGGGTATTTATATTAATTACCTCGGATTTGTTTAGCAAAATCTCTTGTTATTGCTGACATAATTGCTATTCAGCATTCAAACTGACCAAAAATTAAATGTTAGGAATACAAGGATTAAAGAATTTCTGTTAGCGTATGACATCAATTTTAGCACTTCTTAGTGACTTTACTGGTAACAGCTGTGAAATCTGTGTTTCCCGTTGTGTTTGCAGCTGCAGTTTTCTTTAATCTCCAACAGTGCAGTCAGGGAAAATTGATCACGTACACCTGAGATTAGTTTACTGGAAGATACCTGGCAGGAGAGGGCAGTCAGAGTGGTTTTTTGGTAAGGGGGGGAAAAAAAGGCAGTAAATAAAATGTGGTAACAAGCTGACAACAGTTGAGAGCATATGGTCCTCCTCAGGTGTGCACCCTCGCTTCTGTAACTTCTTATCTTCCTATTTAATTATTTAACATTCTAAATTCGAGTTTGAACAGAACCATGTTTCCTTTCTGTGAGGGGAAATGAGAACTACTGGATATACCAGCAGCAGGATTCAAGAGATGCATTGGTGTACAGAAAGGAACAAGCAACAGAAAGAAAACGGCTCATTTGTCACAGCAGCTGTTTGTACTTAGTGTTAGGCAACATGGAAATAGTGAGGTTGTATTTGAAGTGGGTGTTTCAAAATTGCATAGTCCTGGGGTTTTTTTCACTGTGCAGTAACTTTCTGTTAATCATTCTGCAGTAATTCAGAATATCTTTATCAAGTGCTAGCCAAGGGCATGAATGCATAAGGTCCAAAGTCTTAAAAAGCAATGCTATTTGCCAGTTCTGGAGGGACTAGTTCCTAAAAGCAATTAGAGTTAATTTTATTTAAGATTCCTTCTGAATCATGCATTTCAAACGTTAATAATGTTCGTTGTAGGTGTAGGATAGCTACACCTGCATGACTTTGCGTGGCTCTGAATGTGGGAGTAGAACAACTACAGAAAATAAAAAATAGGTAGGAATTCTGTTTCCAAGGAAATGAAATTGCGGATAAAACAGAATTGGAAACTCCGGGATGTACAGGTCTTAAAGTATCTCCTAGGACAAACTCAGTTTGCAAGTGGAAGGAGTTTATAGATGAGACAAAATCACCTGTGGGGAAAGCCTGTCTGAGGAGTTGAGAGTGCAGAAGAGAAGTTCCTTGTACAATGTTATTGTTTTCAGCTGAAAACAGGATTATGGTGACAGTGGCTGTGAGAGGTGTGCTAAGTTGATGGGGAGAGTGTTTGAGTCAAATTCATATTCTCAGGTAAATGCAATTTAGGTTTTTTCCAAGTCGATATGAGATGTTGTAGGAAAGGTAAAAGACAATGTTGTCAGTACGAGGTGGCTTGTGAAAGTTTCTTCCAAAAACGGGGCTTGTGGCTCAGTATTTTTTGCTGTGTAGAAAAAAAAAAAAAGGCCTGTATGTCAGTTCTGAGGTTCTCAGACAGGTGTCTGTGCGTGGTTCATCTCCCATGTCTGGATGGGCACAGGAGCTGTCAGCTTAAGGCAGAGAAGTGTCAAAACTGTTGTGACCTTCTTGCACATTAAGTCAATGCTCCAAAAGGTTTGACTCAAACTGTGTTCCTGTTTTTTGGTAGGCTTTTGGTCTTGACTTCTTCTTAAATAGATTCCTGGACAAAGAAGGAACACAGAGTAGCTCAGTTGAGCTTCATTTGGAGAGTAATGCATGTACAGTTTCAGTACAATGTATTTCATACAGAAAACATCTGTTTGAGATCTTGAAGAAAATAAAATTACAAGATCCTGTTTCTTACTTTGCTACTGGGGATTTGAACTCAACTACTTTGGAGGCCTAACCTTTTAAAATAAAAGCACTAAGCCTTTGCCCTTGGGGAACTAGACCCTTCTTGAACACATTTATTTAAGTGTTTTTAGATTCTGTTACCATTTCCAAAGTACCACTGAGCTGCAGGGTGGACAGACTTCCACTGATCTCTTAAGTTTTTTCTTGATCTGAAATAATTGATAGTCCTTTGATGCAAATTGTCTGATTATTTCTGTGTAGAAAGTATTTCAGCTTGCAGTGCCATGGGTAATCAAATTGGAGGAAGGATAAGCAAAAATTCAGAACATCTTTTTAAGGTGTTTTTCTTTAGTTGCCTGAGATTATTTTTCTGTTTCAGAATGAACACAGTGATGGAGAAGATGATGGGCAAGGGGGAGAGCCTCATATGACAGACTCTGAAAATGAAGATATCCCAAGGCAAAAAGACAGTGACTCAGATAATGAGGAGCCTCCAAATCACAATGTAAGTGACTCAGACAACGAAGCAGCTCACGGAGAGAAAGACAGTGATTCTGACACTGAGGAGCGTCCAAACCGGCATTTGAGTGACTCTGAAAATGAAGAGGCCTTAAATCACCGAGCGAGTGACTCTGACAATGGAGAACCTCCCAGGGACCACAGCAGTGATTTTGAAAATGAGGAATCACACAAGCAGCCGGCCAGCGACTCTGAGAGCGAGGAGCTCCAGAAGCAGCCAGGCAGTGACTCTGAGAGTGAGGAGCTCCAGAAGCAGGCAGCCAGCGACTCTGAGAGCGAGGAGCTGCGCAAACAGCCGGCCAGCGACTCGGAGAGTGAGGGTGTCTCCAGGCACAAACCTGTCGAGTCTGAGGATAGCGATGCAGAGGACAGGAAGGAGGAGGTGCAGAATGACTCTCACCATTCGGATAATAAACGACCAAGGGAAGGATTTCAGGGCTCTGACAGTGAAGATGAAGCTCCTAAGAGACGTAAAATATCAGACAGTGATGAGGATGAGAAAGAGGAGGAGAAGACGGTGAAGAGGAAAGCAGCCATACTTTCTGACAGTGAGGATGAGAGTGAGAAAACACGTAAGGAACTGTACAATGAAAATGTGCTGTGACAGGCAGTGGAGTGAAAGTTGAATCATTGCCTTTATGTGAATAAAGCATCTAAGTGAGAAACCATAAATCAGATTTGGTTTCAGAGCAGAACTGCATTTGTAGAGGCTGTTGTTCTAACTGCTTTGCTTGTGTGAATGTATCTCTAGTACTTTTGAGTAATAAGGAGGTCTAACAGAAGACTGTAGTGAAATTGCATTATACTGACATCTGTTGTCATGATAGTTTGTTATTTCTCCACTTTGCTGCTATTTTTTTTAGTCTTTTTCCTGTGGGTTTTCTCTTCATGTACTGGGGGTAAGAGTCAGTTTTGAAATCGAAATATTTTTATGGATGGATGTGGTTTATGGAAGCTCCAGTTGCTGATTTAATTAAAGAGAGTTTAGAATTGATATGCTTTTAAGAAATGACAATGATTTTATGTAGGAAGTCTAGTCAGGGAATAGTTTTTCAAGAGTACCAGTTGACCCCTCTGTTACTGGGACGTGTAGTAATGCTCCTTTCTGCTGGCAGCTGCAAAAAAGGTACGAATCCTGTCTGATGTGGAAGAATCAGATAGTGATGCTGCTTCAGAGAAATCTGACAAAAGGAAGAAAAATGTTGTCTCAGATAGTGAGGAGGAAGAAGAAGAAGAAAGAAAAGAGAATGCTGGGAAGAAAAAAGAAGAGAAAGATTTGTTTGGCAGCGACAGTGAATCTGGAAATGAACAAGAGTAAGTGCTTCTGGGAATATGATTTCTTTTGGGGTGGCAGATAGTGAGAGTGATAGCAAATGGAGAATGGATGAATCCCAACCGCAGAACGACTGTCCACCTTCATTGGTTGTGTGAACAGGAAGGTCAGTAGTAGGAGGCAGAATGAAAGGGGGATCTCTACACAGTCACTGGGGATTTTACAGAAAAGGGATATTTCACTGTTGTAGTCCAAATGGGTAAATGTTTTTGTTTGCCTTCACAGGAACCTGATTGCAGATATATTTGGAGAATCGGGTGATGAGGAAGAGGAGGAATTTACAGTAAGTGTTATTGTGGATGTCTCCTGTTCACTTGCTAGATCTGACCTTAAAGGGAATATATGTGCTATGCCGGATCAATTTTGTATCTGCCAGAGTCACTGGGGTAGTCTTTGGGTTAAATAACATTTACAGCTCTTCTGTTGGGAGAGATGTTGGTGTGACAGTCACAGGTGGAATTGGGAAGACTTTGCTCTCTCTAGATCCTTTTCAGACTTACCTGAAGCTTTTCAAATGTCAGTGTCAGGTAGCTGAGTAGATGCTCAATCTTCATACACTGATTTGTACTGTTTTTACCCATCAGGGTTTTAACCAGGAGGATTTGGAGGAAGAGAAAGGTGATGGAGACATGAAGGAAACAGCAGATGAATCAGACTCTGATGATAACATCAAAAGAGGGAAGCAGTAAGTCAGTGTGTTACATACTCATTGTTAATGCAACATTTTGGTGAAAGTCTTCTCCAAAGATGATCTGGAATTCTTAGCTTGGAAAGGCCTAGGACTGTGTTTCTGCAGAAAGAGTATTCTCGTGAGCTGGAACATAAAATCCTGTCTCATCTTTTGCAGTTCAGTCACTGTCAGTCCACAGCAGTTTGCTTGTGCTGCTGCTTCAGAGAACAGGATTTCATGGCTCCCATGAAAACCTCAGCGAGAGCAGTATCTAATCAAACAAACATCTGAACCACTTTTAGCAGTTCAGCATTGGGGTCACAGGTGTGTTTTCTGTACCTGGGGCAAGACTTGCCAGCAGCATGTTTCCTGTTTCCTTTCTGGCTGCTCCAGTAGCATCAGAGCACTGTATGGCCAGTACAGGAAAGCTAAATGTTTGTCAGCTGCAGTGACAGATTGAGGACACTTTGAACCCTGGATATTTTATGCGTGCACTTGTTGCCTGTTTCAGGGTCTGCGGGCATCTCAGAGCCACTGGAGCCCTTTGATAGTTTTCAGTTTTGGATACTGAGGATAACTGATTATCTCACAGGGACCCTGAGAACACAGTAGTTGCACACTGTAGAAATACAAAATTTCTTCCTAAACTCTTTGTATTTCAGCATGGACTTCATGTCAGATTTTGACATGATGCTGCAGCGGAAGAAGAGTATGAGCGGCAAGCGCCGGCGGAACCGAGACGGGGGAACATTCATTAGTGACGCAGATGATGTGGTCAGTGCCATGATTATGAAGATGAATGAGGCTGCTGAGGTGAGTTTTCCAGGCTCCAAAGGAACCTTAAACTTCACTTCTATTCTATGGGAAACTCTTGTGATTGGTAAGATACAAAAATCTGGCTCGTATTCAAAAGGAGAAATCTGTACTCTACAGAAAGAATCCAATGAATCCAATATATCTAATATCCATAAATTTTTAAATGTTATTGTACTATTTTGAATTAAAATGGTTGTTCTGTTGAAATTTTGATACTTTCTTGGTCAAGATGACAGCCAGATGTTCAAATGGGGTGGTAGAGTTTGAAATACTGGAGCAGGAAGAGATACATTAGAAGAATCTCCTCCTTTGCAATTAAAAAAACACTGTGCAGAAAGAGCTTTCAATGAATTAAGATGAATGGAAAAGAATTACCACAGCAATCTGTGGATTGCAATGGGCGTGTCAGATGTGGAAGCCAAGTACTGGATAGATAGTGAAAGTAATGCCTTGGATGAAAATAGTTTTGAAACCCACAGCTGAGGTGAATGTACATGTTCTCGATTCCGATTGTTCTGGTTAGCTCTTTCTGTTTTTCAGGTGAGGTTTTACTAACAAAGTGTTGAGGTTATCTGTGCATAGCATGGAGGACTGTGGACCTTCAGTTGTTGCAGTCAGTTGAAGTCATGAAGTGGAAAAAAATGTAAATTTAGGGGGACTGTCCTAATGTGATGCTTTTAAGGAAAATGCTTACTAAAGTGGGGATTCTTTTTTAAGAGAAATCATCACATAATGTGTGTTTGGGCTTTAGGAAGGTGGAGCAGGGGACAAAGTTGGTGTAATCTGCCAAAAGTGAACTTCTTGTTTAGTAGGCTATACTTTTTTTCTGTAAATGTTGTAAAGAATGAGAATTGCTGATTTCTTTTTTTGGTTAACTTGTGCTGATTATTTCAACTCCCTGCAGGAGGATCGACAGCTGAATACACAAAAGAAACCAGCACTAAAGAAATTAACTTTGCTACCAACTGTAGTTATGCATCTTAAAAAGTGAGTTGTCATTCTTCTACTTAATTATAACCTTGAGGAGTATTCAGAATTTATTAGATTTCATGGATTGACACTACAGCTTTACTGAATATGCAGTAAAGCACTTTTCTTCCAATTAAATGCTGGAGCTAGGTGACCTCAAAAACCTAAAATTTAACTTTGTCTGTTAATTTAGCATGAAACAAACTCAAATGTACTATCATGCTTAAAGAACATCGCATCTTAAGATTTTTTTACATTACATGACTTTGGGGCTTCTCTTTTATACTTTCTAGGCAGGATCTCAAAGAAACTTTTATCGATAGTGGTGTTATGTCTGCCATCAAAGAGTGGCTTTCTCCTCTTCCAGACCGAAGTCTGCCAGCACTAAAGATACGGGAGGAGCTTCTGAAGATCCTTCAGGAGGTTTGGAAATGACTTTTAACCACATTTGATTCACAGCTTCTTTTTACAGTCATGTGCTTTAGGGAAATATTTGGCGACAAATCAACTGCAGCTGCTACCAGTGAACTGTGCAGTGAAACACACAAGCAACTAAATGCAGCACAGATGTGTTTGTGTAAAAGAATTTAGATCATTTGGCCCTGCCTGCCTGTTTCAGGTTTATATAAAGTTTAGTGAGGAGTCATTTGCTGTGTATCCCTGAATGTCTCTTTTGGTCTCTTCTCTCTTCTGGCAGTGCAGGGGAAGGCCCATCACACTCAGTGCAGGCTTTTAGTGTCTGTAGCTAAGCTGACTGCCTGAGTGCTTTTGCCACCTAAGTTTTTGTCTGTATAGAATGAATATTTTGAAGTCAGTAACTTGATTTTGGGATAATAGAAGCTAAAGAGCATTTGGAGTAAAAAGTTCTGGAAATTTACTTAATTTTGTGTATAAAACCCAAGAATTAAGGCACATTTCTAGATTTTAGTGTTTGACACTTTAAACAATTCCTAATGGACAACAAAAAACATTTTCTCAAGCTTATTGTGAACATGACTTTTGGTCTTTTTGCAAAGTTCAGTGACACCATTAATGTTCAGACATAATTTCTTGCTCTTTTCTGACTTCTTTCCTACCATGCAGCTGCCCAGTGTGAGCCAAGAGACCCTGAAGCACAGTGGGATTGGAAGGGCCGTGATGTACCTCTACAAACACCCCAAAGAGTCAAGACCGAACAAGGACATGGCAGGGAAGCTCATCAGTACGTGACCCTGCCAAGATCCCTGGCAGTGGGGTCTCTGCCTCAGGCCCTGCTGCACACTTCTTGCTGTTGCCTGTAGTGGAATTAATTCTGCCATGTAGGAGCCCCATTGAACAAAGTCTTCCATCATTTTGTAGAGCTCTTAACAAACACTGTAACATTAACTTCTGCAAGCACCTTGTCCTGTTTCATTCTTGTCCTAAATCAGAGGATAGCATTTATTTTGCTTGTTGTCTGGACCTCGTGTCTGGAAAGGCAGGAAGGTGCTGACAGAGGATTGTTTATTCCATGGACTTGAGAGAAGACTTGACTGACTGAAAGTTTACTACTCCATGTGGGTGCATTCCCTCTGGAATGGCTCCAGACTGATGATGACAGGTTCTTTGGGAGCTCCTCTGCATGTTTCTAAAAGGATCCCTGAGGTGTGCCGGAGCTCCTCACACTGAGTATTCTGAACTCAGAGGGATTCCAAAAGAGCAGGCAACAGCAAGAGACTTAAAGGATGATAACTCTTACTGTCCAGAAGGCTGGATTTCCATTTAATATTAAGGACTCACAAATTATTTGTTTGGTTGAAAGGAAGCATAAATACTTGCTGTAAACTTTGAAAGCTGTATTTGGGTCACCAGAACGGTTTGAGAGAAACTTCAGAAGCCTGGCCTTTGTTAACCAATTATTTTTTTAATAGATGAATGGTCTCGACCCATCTTTGGCCTTACCTCAAACTACAAAGGCATGACCAGAGAAGAGAGGGAACAGAGAGATTTGGAACAGATGCCTCATCGAAGGAAACTGAGCAGGTAGGACTTTCAGGGAGAAACATTAAATCCTTCTAAGACTCCATCAAGAAAAACACAGTGGTGTGTAAATATTAAGGGAAATAAAAGAAGAATAACTTAAAACCTCTCTTTCATTTTATCACATTTAAATTATTGTCTTTTAAAATTTCCGCATTCCTCTGTGTATAGGTGCTTATAAAAACTTACTTTTCTTGCAGCTCTGGTGGCCAGACTCCCCGTAGAGACCTGGAGAAAGTGTTAACTGGAGAGGAAAAGTAGGTTGGGGCTTTTTTAAAAGAATTAATTAAAGCATTTCACCAATATGGAATTTGTGTAGAGGCTTTAGAGGCAGTGGAATACAGTAGATTGCTGTCCTTCTTTCAGGGTAAGATTTGCTCCTAACAGTCACATTGTGCTTTCCTGCAGGGCTCTGAGGCCCGGGGACCCCGGGTTCTGTGCCCGCGCGCGGGTGCCGATGCCTTCCAACAAGGACTATGTGGTCAGGCCGAAGTGGAATGTGGAGATGGAGTCCTCCAGGGTAAGCACTGCCACTCTCCTGGGAACTGTTCCTAGGCCTGGGGATCTGTCACTCTGTTGCCATGGTTACTGCACAATAGGGTAGATCTCTTAAGGGTCTCTTCTAGTGAGCGTAGACAGTAAGTTCTCTGTCAAGTGAGTTCTGAGCTCAGCAAATGCGTTCACTCAGGGTTTCATTGCTTCTGTGACCAAAAAGAGATTTTTGAATTAACTGTTGCAGAGTTTCTCTCTTGGATGAGAGTGATTACAGGCCTCTTGTTTTAGAGCACTTTGAACTAAATCTGCATTTCAATACCTCTGTCACTGCACTGATATTTTTATACCTCTCCCCAGAACATTATCATGTTCTGATAATTTTCCAGTCTTGGAAACCTTCAGGGTTTTTGTAAACATGAACAGCCTCAGTGGAGGCCTCTGTGTTGCTTTATGTGGTCCATTCATCTATCTTGTACTGTTTCAGTTAAAAGGGGTGTATGTGGTACAATATGTGTAAATGGAAGAAGTAACAATTGCTGTGCTTGCTGCTGTTGTCTCTCCTTCTGTGCATTAATTGAGATGTTGTTTCTAGCCCGGGACTATTAAGAGAGGTATTAGTCGTTTGGAAAAGCACAAGAGACGGTTTGCTGAACAGAAACGACTCAGCAAAGTGCATCGGGCCATCAAGTTCAGCATTGAAGGCAACAGGATGCCCCTGTAGCCATGCCACTGCCTTCCCAAGTTGGAGAGGTATCCCTCGAGGGAGGTGTGAACAGTGCATGTGCTTCAGCTGTTGGCAGTTTGCACATGCAGGACAGCAGTGTATACACCCTAACCTAAACCTGGAAAACTCCCCTAGTATTCTCTCGTGTCTGCACTGTGACCCACAAGGGAACAGGAGAAAAAAGGCACATGACATCTGCCACAGCACCTGCCTGCACAGCTTCAGGGTACCCAAAGGACAGGTGTTCAGTGAAAATACCTGTGCTCAAAACCAGCTTTGCACCAGCTGTTCTGACACAATTGGGTTTTCCAGGTTTACCTGAACCAACACATGGGAATTCTTAGCCCTTGGTACAGGACCTTGTGTCAGTGCACACCAGCTTCTGTGGCTGACCTTTGACTGGGGCACAGGGAGGTGTATTTCACACCTGCTCTTTCAAGGAGGTAGAGTGATGGGAGACTTCAGGGGTGGTTGATGGGAGGCAGATCAGGGAGGGAAGAATCTCCCACTGTATGAGGTGGAAGACCATGCATCAGTGTGGGAATTGTTTTTACAATTCCTGGTCTGGGTTTCAGTGCTGTGAGCAGGGCTGCCACAAGCCAACAATGACAAGAAGAGGCAAGTGCAAGTGATAGGTAACTGTTGAGTTTAAGCTTCATATTTATTTGTTTTAAAAAAAATATTTTCTTAAAAATCACTGTGAAATTTCATCTATAATTTCAATGACTAGTGAACAGTTTTATGAATAAAATTTATTTAAAATCAGCGTGTCAGGAGCACCTTCCTCAGCGATGGGAACAAGTTTCTAATGGATGTCTTGTCAGATACTAAATAGCATGTTCTGGATCTGTTTCTCCCAAACTTTGTGTGGCGTTTCCATCATTTATTGTTTCTATTGTCTAGTTAGGGGAAACTTTCTTCTAGGAAGTACTGGCTATGGCTTGGAAGGTTCTTGCTGTTTGTGTTCAGTGATGTTTTGTTACAGCATTGCTGTGTTTGAGCTGTGCACGGTAACTGCTGCACTGCCTGGTTTCCATTTGCAGTTCAAATGCAGAGATGAAGTGCAATAAGTGCTAATAGCTTGTAAGGTCAGCTTGAGCATGTCTTTAGCTTCTCCCTACACTGCCTTTTCCCAGTAATCTCTTGCTTTATAAGTACTAATCCAAGACCTTTAAAATAAATGGCAGTTTGGAATTGATATGTCAGCCTCGGTCACACCTGTGTCTGACTGTTCCCCAGGACGCCTGTCTGGGTGACACTGGTGCACTGTGGTTCTGACACAGCTCCAGCCAGGAGACACAACACTTGCAGACTGTAGCCAGCTAATGGTGCCTGACCCCCGCACTGTGTGGTGGCTCAGTGCCTCTGCATCCACGTGGGCCCTGCAGATCCTGGGGAAGTGTTTCCCACCCTGGGGAGAGCAGGGCTGACCTCGCATGCGTCGCTTGCCTTGGACCTCTGGGACGTCTGCTTTTTTTCAGTGGTAATTATTAGTTTTATTTTTTAAGTTCCAGGGGACCTCTAAGAAAGGGGTGAGTCGACTGGACAAACAGATGCGGAAATTCACAGATATCAGGAAAAAAAGCAGATCGGCCCATGCAGTGAAAATCAGCATTGAGGGCAATAAGATGCCATTGTGACCCTTCACAGAATACCCCATGAGCTCTGCTGTAAGACAGTGCACCCATAGACTCTTTGGAGATCTTTAAATTTTTTTTACAACTTGTTTGGGGTTTTTTTTAGTGAATCCTTAAATTGTTGGTTCAGGTTCTGGTAGAAGATGTTGTCTGAGGACTGTGAATATGAGGACTTCTTTCTCCTGATTGTATTTAAACTGGCCCTATCATGTCCTGTGTACAGATCATGTATTTGTTGTATTGCAACACTTTAGACAATAAAACATCCTCTGGTTTTTTTGGGGGGGCTGCTTGTTGATTGCTCAAGAAGGTGTGCACAGACCACCTGGTGTGTGGAAAACCTGTGAGTGGTTAATTTTCTTTTCACCATTGTCCAGTTCCTCTTTACTCAGTGATTAACTGGTTATGTCTTTGAAGATCTACATGTATTGCTTTTGATTAGAAATATGGACCATTTTGTATGCAAAGGATTTCAATTTTTCATGAAGACTGGTAAAAAGTTCAGGAAAGACCAACAGACTGACCACTAAAAATTCCAGCAGCTTCCAGCTAAAATGTCCCTATGCCTCACTAGTGACTTTGTAAAAGGTTTATTTTACCAGTGGGAAGAAGAAGGTTCCTGTCTCTGTGTTAGGGGGGGATAATGCTGCTACTTCTTTGTCCCTGCTGCTACAGAACAGCAGAGCAACATCGGTTACTGTTGCTTCTTTACCTCTGAAAATGCCTGTCTCTGCTGAGCTGGCCTACAGGAAGACTCTTCTTGCAGAACTAACTGTCAGTTGGAATGTCTTCAGTAAGGAAGCCACCTTCCTTCCAAAGGAGCAGACCCTGTTTGCTGGAATTTGTGTTCTGTCATTTGGGGAATTCTTTGCTGCTGGCATGGGTAATGCACTGGAGAATGCAAGTGTGTGGAGAATCACAGGTTAGATATGTTACGTGTGTTCCTGTGAGACTGGAGGGGACAGTAAGAGCTCTACAGGGACACCAGCTTGAAGCAACAACTGAAGGAGGAGCTGGCACTGGCTGGGGCACAGGGCTCTGCTCCTAAGACAACAACACCTACTATCCCCAGGTATGTGTATTATGCAGTAGCCACCTCAGGTATGTGTTTTATCATGCTGAGATAGGGGATGGGTTGGGGTTTTTTCAATTTTTAATTAAGAATTTATTGAAAGCCAGGGCCTGCCTTACTGCCATAGTGGCCAGTGCAACTAGAGAGTAAGTCCTGAAGGGCCAGGGGCTAGAATGGGTTCTTTTGTCCTTTTTTCTTGCCCCAACTTTTTTTTTGTAGTTCTGGTGCTACAGTCTAGTCCTGCAGTCCTGGGCGGGCTGGGGGCTACTTTTAAATCCTAGGAAACGTTTCCTTAAAGTATTAGCCTTGCTGATCTTTGCAGGGCCTAATTCGAATTCTTCCTATCAAAATTAATTGTAATAGCTCATCACACCAGGTGTTCTCTGTTCCTTGTGGAATGGTAACAATGGACTGTGCTGGGTTTGTAATTAAAACTTCATACACAGTGGATTGTAGGAAGGCTCACCAAATCCTAACTTCTTTTGCCATGGATCACAGAGGTCACCTGTTGAGAATTTGAACCGCAGAGTCCTTTAATCTTCCTGGAGCTGGGTGGATTCCTGCTCAGTTCATACATGATCCCATACACATGTGCATTGGGGTTTGTATCAGAAAACACCTGTAACATAGTAAACTGACCTGTTCTAGGACTTCAGAGCACCCTCACTGCTGTGTCTGTCTTCTAAGGAGAGCCAGACACCACTGCCCAACTGCACTGGCTTTGCTGAGCACTGACTTCACACAGAGAACTTGTGCCTCTCTGTGAACGCAGGTAGGCTTGAGAAATCCAAAGCTTTTTCTTAAAATATATTCCTGGTAATAATTTACATTACGAAAAGTTGTCTCCTTTGTTACTTACATATAGTTCATTATCATAAACAAGTATTTTACTCAGCAATACCTGAATGAGCAATTTAACACTGAAAATTTCCTTGAGGGTACTCCTGATTTTACACCACTATGGACAGGAACAGGCATGCTGGTGTAGTCTGAAACACTGTAATAGTAGAACTACTGCTCTTAAAGGTGTGGCATCAAGAAAAGTTAATGGAGAAGTTTTCTGAATCTGCTACACTCTCAACCACCTCTTTAATCCAGGGGATGTAGTTGGCTACTCTGGTGTACACGCCGTATTTCCCGTGTTGGGCACAGCCCTCGCCCCAGCTGACGATGCCCAGGAGGAACCAGGTGTTGCGGTGGGCGGCGGCGAAGGGGCCGCCGCTGTCCCCCTTGCAGGCGTCGGCGGCCGCGGTGCCGTGCCCGGCGCAGAGCATGTTGTCCGTGAGCAGCCGCTCCATGGCCCGCTGGCAGCGCTCCAGGCTGACAATGGGCAGACGCGCCTTCATGAGGAAGCGCAGGGTGGGGCCCCGCGCGTGGGTGGCTCCCCAGCCGCTCACCGTCCCCAGCCGCCCCTCCTGGGACAGCAGCGCGGCCAGCGCGGGGCTGGGCAGGCAGATGGGCAGCGCGTACTCGTTGAACACGACGGCGCTGCTCAGGTACAGCAGGGCGATGTCACTGTTGTAGTTGTTGGAATCGTAGTGCGGGTGTGTCCAGCTCCGTTCCACGGCGATCTTCTGTTCCTTGAACTCTCGCTGGTATTTGTCAAAGTCTCCTGAAGGCAGGACAAGTTAAAACGTTAAGCAAACTCAACAGCCTCTATGGGAAGGACAAGGAATTAATGCTTTGATCTTTTATCCTGAGAAGGTATATCCATTTTTATAATCCTTATAAAAATGATCCTGCAAACCCGAACTCTCCCGGTGCCCTTTAGGGGCAGGGCAGAGCTGGGGCCTGTGTGATAAGACCCCAACAGCGATTATTTATCCACCATAAATACTGTCAGTCCTTTTTAGTAAACACGGTTGTGTCTAAATTTCCATGGGACTGTGTGTTTTACCCCCTCAGCAATAAAGCTGCAGTTGGGCCTAAGGCTGAAGAACTGCTGCCTGTCAGTTCCCAAGTGCTGTTTGCTCCTGCACATCCCTCTGTGGAAGGGTCCAAGCACAAGGCTGTGTTTGCTGCAGCATTCCTGCTGCAAGGGCTCCAATTCCTATGATGTAACTGGGGCTTTGTGCTCCCAGGCAGTTACAGGTAATAAGGAAGAGGCAGCACAGCAGGTAATGAACTTCTAAAAACCAAAACGGCCTTGAGAGCAGACCATCACGTACAGGAACCCTTCCTCTCCTGCAGGGACCCTGAGATGTGCTCAGTCCTTGGGCACAGTGGGTTTGCCAAAATGGGTGAGAGAAAACTGCATTGTTGCCAGGTTCTCCATGAAAACAAAAGGGAGCAGCTGGAGCTCCTTGGCACGTGCATGCTGCCAAGGAAGCAGTGTTCCCTGGCTGTGGGCAGTGCTGTGCTCACCCACAGTGACGTGGTGGGGCCTCACGAGGTCCAGGCAGTGGGCGGCTGTGACCACCCAGCGACTGCTCAGGAGGCTCCCGCCGCAGAAACCCACGTCCCGGCTGTCCCGGATCAGCACCTGTGGGAAGGGAGAGGCAGGACCCAGCTGTGCCAGGGATGTGCACACTGGCAGGAACCAGCACAGGGGATGTGGAAATAGGAATAGAAGTATTGCTCTGCTGTGACAAGGGAGCAGATGCTTATAATGAATGAAGCTTGACAAGCTCAAGTAAACTTAGAAGTGCAGTAACTGGTGTTCTTCTGAAGTAACAAGTATGACTGTGATGGTGAACAGAAACACAAGGTGTAGTTCACTAGTACTCAGGCAATAAAACTGGGAATGATCTACACAGTAGCAAATGGAGCAGTTAAAACATGCTGCCCAGTGTCTGGTGTCTGTCTGCTCTGTTCAGAGTTACCAGCTCCATCAGTGCCTCAGCATCAACTCCCCAGACCTGTTACTTTGTGTGTTTAGCTGAAAAAAAAGCTTAAATGTTGGTACTCTGTACTTTGACAGAAGGTAATAAGCAAAGGGGTGCTGCAGTCTGACCAGTCCCTAGAGTAATGTCCTGTTTGACATCAGCCATTTTGGCATAATTCCATGGACTATTGATGCTTTTAATTCTGTTCAGTGGTGCTACAAATAAAAACTGAAAAGTAGCAAAGTACAATTTACCAAGTAATGCTGTCTTAGGTCATGAAGAAGTAGAATGCAAATTTTATTTATATAGTGTGTGTATACACACACACACACACACATATATATGTAAAAGACTCGATTACAAATTACCTGATGTAATGACAATTTAAAACTTCCTTGATGGTAGTTTCCAGAAGAAACTACAGGTTGGACAGCATTCAAATGACATTCCCACCTAACAACCCCAAATCAGACCTCACCTGATGCAAAGGGAAGCAGCTGCTGTTCCTCCTGGAAGGGTGTAAGATGGTGGAAACCCATAAATTGGCTAATAGTGACATTTCAGCTTGCCAGCGTGCACAGTGCATGGTCCACCCAGGTTCACCCAGTGTTTTTTACACCTGTAAGTACCTTCTGATGTGTGAAATTGTGTGACAGCAGTAAAACAGTCTGAGGGTAATGTGAGGAGGTTTTAGATCAGAATTTCTGTGCAAACAGTAATAGGACACTGACAAAAGAGAGTCAGTACTGTGAAAATAAAAAACAAAATAAGGACACACACAAAAAAAGCCCCAAACCAAGATTCAGAATCCTAGGCAGGACAATGGAAATAAACACTGGGGAGCTGCCCCTGGTTGCCACATGCTCTCCCCTTCCCCAGTGAATCTTCCAGTTTTACCTCAGCTCAATGTTCTAACAAATCTCACCTGGCCATGGAACCTGCCTTGTGAAATCTATCACCAGCCTTCCAAAAGGAAGGCAGGAGCTCAGCTTTCCCCCACTGCTATTCCAATCCAAAAACACATAGATGTCCTGTAGGGGAAGAATGATAAAGGCATCTCAGGTCCCTATGATCAGAAAACCCTGCAGAAGGCTGAGAAAAGTATGTGGCTTCATTGCTGTCAACCTGAAAAAACCACCTTATAATGGCTTGATGAACTCTGCTCCCGAAGGATTCAGTGATGATAAAGTAAGAAGGCATTAAGGTGTGGTATTTATGGTCAGACTGGAAGTAAAGTATTACCTGCCAGGGGCAATGTCCACGATGACACAGCATTCCTCCTGTTATCCTGGAGTCCCTGTGCTCCCCAGTATAGCTGATGTTTGTCTGGGTGGGCTGAGGCATGTCCAGAACATCTCCCCAGTTGCTGCTCTGATGCAGCCCATCACTTCCATGTGGAACAGCCTCTGTTCCATTCCAGTCAGTGCCCTCCTCTCCTTGGTTTTGTCCTGTAGCAATTCCCACCATTCCTTCCTGCCCAGCAGCAGGTCCTGTGCTCTCGTTCTGCCATGGTGGGCCCTGGGTTGGCTCACCCCACACAGCCAGGCCTCTCCCAGGCCTGGAGGTTCCCAGGACATCCACCTCCTGCCCCACAGCACCGTCCCACGGGGGGTTCTGGGTCGCTGGCTCGTTCCAGCTGGAAGCATCTGCCTCCTCCATTTTTCCAGCTTGCCCAAAGGTCTCCTTTTCCCCAACATCACTGTGTTCCAGCTCCAGCTGTCCAACTGTGCCCTCTGTGCTCCCATTCCACTTGGGCACGTCCCCATGCTCCCACTCACCCCTTGGGAACCTTTTTGGCCGCAGGTGCTGTTCCTCCAGAGCCCGCCTGGCTTTGATCAGGCCACAGGGAAATGGTGCTGGAGAGAAGAACGACAGAAACGAAGATTTGAGCTCAGGGTTGTGGTGTCATGTTGAACCCCAGCACAAAGCAGTGCTTTTCCTGTCCAGGAATGGGGGTCAACCCTCCTGTGAGAGGCCAGGAACAACTCTGACCTCATGATGTTGAGTGCCCTGGTGGCCCCCGCCTTGGCTGAGGTGTGCAGAGCTCACTACCCACAGAGGGGCACATGGCCGTGCCTTTTCTGAGCCACAGCCGTCAGCCAGGAGCAGGCTGGCAAGGCTGTCTCCAGGATAGAACAGCACGCCCCTTCTGCCTTAACACCAAGTTTTAAAGCCCCCTGTCCTGTCCCCTCCCCTCCCAAACCCTGTATTTGACCAAAGCTTGTGCTGGAAGGAACAGGCCCACCCCAGGCTGTCCTGCTGCTCTGACCCAGTATGTGCTCACAAGGGCACTGGATTACAGACACCTAATGGAGAGGAGTCTTAATATTTAAAAGAAATAATCATTATAAATAATACAGATCTTTCCATGCACTAAGTGCAAGCTGCAGTAGCCACACTGTGTGCAGCTCTTCTGCATCGAGGGGAGGCAAAGTCGGTGCCTGCAAAGCTGCTCTTTGCCCGAGGCAGTCCCAGCAGCTGAGCTTTACCTGCTTGCATGCAGCTCTTCCCGTCCTCGTGCAGCGTGTAATCCCTGGCGCAGGAACACTCCACTTGGGAGGCACCGCCGCTGTCCCTGTCCCTGCAGTGCTGCCAGCATCCACCGTTCTTGTACCAGCATTCCAGCCGCTCTGCCGGGAAACACGAGGTTACAGAGCCACTGTCACACCGAGGGAAGTAGGAAAACATCTGCTGGACTCTCTCAGGGAAACAGAAGGAACCTCTCCCAGTTCCATAAACCCACACAAACCAGACCTTATGTTTGTTGTTCTCCTCCTGTTCCAACCGTTCCCCCATTTACCAGCTTTGCCCCGAGGCCACAAGCTGGGCTCTGCCTGTGGAGCAGGGCCAACAAAAGGCCAGTTTTTGATCCTATCTGCACACCTCGTCTTTTATATCATGACAGGCTTAAAGCACGGGGCATTTTTGGGGGAGCCAAGGGTGTCAGAATTTGATCGTGAAGAGAAGGTCAACAAAAGCACTTGGAGGGAAAAAAAAACTACTTCAGATTCATAGTTTCCACAGTTTGGCTTTTGGTGTTATTTCATACCTCAATTTGCAAAGTGGATGCAGCATTTCAAATAGAATGAAATTTTTCAAATAAAAAATATGATAAGGCAGTTTTTCTCCTTCCTTTTCCATCACTTATGCATTACAACATAAATATAATAGATTTTTCTGTTTCAATAAGCTTTGCTAATTTGTTTAATGACTCAATAAAGGAAAAGAGCCTCACCATGAACAATCTCCAGTGCAGGCATCTACAGCAGGAGTTGTTACCCCTCTACGGTGACAAAAATGGATAATTCTCTGTCCTTTCTTGGGAACAGATGGGAGATGGCCACATGCCATCCTTCCTTCACAATGAATGTCAGTATGTCTGTTCCTGTACTCACCTGTTTCACAGGTTTGTCCTCCAAATTCAGGGGGGCAGATGCAAAAGTACCTGTAATGTCTTATTTTGCAGACTCCACCATTGTTACAGGGATTTGTACTGCATGGATTTAAACCTAAGGAGAAGAAACAAGGCATAGTGTAACTCCAGGAATTAAGAAAAGCCTGGTTTTAAATTGCCACATAATTCTTTGTACACAAAGTGGACACAAGAAATACATTTCTGAAAAATTCCTTTCTGACTTACCTTTGTAATTGAACCAAAACTCCATCTGCAAAAAGAAATCACAAATGAAGAGACCAGGCAATAAATATTATATTGATTACTGAAGATACAATTTAGAAAACTGTTTTTTTAGAGTTCATGCAAACTGAACCATAAACACATCTCAGAGCAGATCTCCTGATCCCCACTTGCTTTTATTTGCACCAAGGACAGGCCCCAGAGTGCAAAAACTGGATTGTACTGGAACCAAAACTAAACTGAAAGCTCAGATCCTCAAATGCTCCGTCCAGGAAAAGGTCTGTGGCAGTGGCTCAGGAGTTTCAAGTGACACCGTCACCACACGCCCTCCAAATGTGTCACTGCCAGGCCTCAGCACCAGCTGCTTGGCTCTGAAGGGCCATTTCTAGAGTGCTGCTCTCCCTGCAGGAGAGGCCTCACCTGGCACCTGGGGCTGGATACAGGAGAGACCAGGCACCTCTGTTTAACTCTGCAGCTCCAACTCCTGCCTCAGCAGAAGGGCTGAGCCCTGCTTCCAGCTGGATGCTGCCAGGCCCTGGGAATGGGACACTCCTCCTCTGGATTTGGAGGTCAGGCAAGTGACCCCCTGAAAATGTCCCAGTCACATTGCTGGATTAATGCTCTCAGAAATGGGTTTTAGATACTTCCAAGGAATTGCATTTAACATTTACACAACAAACTGAGCACCCACCAAGTGGGATCTCACAGATGCCTTGAGTGACCCTCCCTGAGTCACCCTGAAGTGACCCATCCTGCAGAGCCCACAGGCACACACCTGCCAGAGCTGGGCCAGGATTACTCACACCTGTGAACTTCCCTCTGCTTCTAAAAAGCTTCTCACCGTTTTCTCCTGTGAATGGAAGATCTCCTTGGCCTCCTCAAACGAACACTTTTCCTCATTGCACTCTCTCTCCAAGTTCCCTGGACGAATCTCTTCCAGGAAGTAGTTGGCACGTTTGTGGACTCGCAGCACCTTGTGGGCTTCATCTTTTCTCATGAACACTAAGAAAACAGAAACTGAACAGTTGGTGCTGGAGACAACTCAGCAGCACCATTACAGTCACAGTCAGACAGGCTGTCAGTGCAGAAATCAATATAAACAAGCAGAGTGTGAATCTGCTCAAGTACCCAAAGGAAAATAAAAAAGCTTGTGTTTCAGCAAAAGATACCAGTATTTCAAGCTTTCTTTCAGTGAATCAGATTTGCAGATTAGCGCAGAAATATTTTTTTAATCCACAAGACTCTTGAGTATTGCAGCATCTTCTCTGGAGGCTGGTTAAATTTTTCTGCCAACCACTCTGATTCACAACAATTATTAGTTTGGTATTTGGTAAGGGAGACTCAGAGTTCTCTGGATTCTACTGTGGCCATGACAGGACAGACACCAATCTTTCATTATGAGAAATATTAAAAGTGTCAGTTTTGTACTCACATTTAGCTCAACTTTGCTTCACTAAGGTACCTGCCCTCCCCCGTGATGCCTTAAGCTGCTACTGCCAATAAATTGAGGAAGGAATGGCCAAAAGAGGGAATATGCCGGTAAGGTTCTCCCCACATACCCCCTGCTGTTCCGCAGCCAGTCAATGCTATGGCACCCCTATCTGAAGCACAGAGCTCCAGGGATTTTTCCACCCACACACTGATCCCACAGGCTGTCACTACTGGGAGAAGATGAAGGTTTTTGCCTTTTTGTTACATCTCCAGAAGAGCAGCCCTGTATCCAAGGCCCACCTGGCAGATGGAAAGGCTGCTGCTCCAAGTGTTTTGAGATGAAAGCTCTCCCTGTAATCCTGATGAAGCCTATCAAAACCCACTCAGCACTGCTCCAAAAGCGCTCCTTTTTCCCAGTCATGGGTTAGTGCCCTGGACAAGTCAAACTCTCTGACAAAGAACCCAGAAAACTGTCCCCAGAGGGACTGTGAAAACACACATTTCTTTGTAGTATTTGAAATTCTAGAATGATATTACATTACCTCACTTCCAGCCAATTAGTAACAGCCCACAGAAACTCTAAGTGGAGAAAAGCTTTGGACAGATCCTGAGTCTGGTAAGGGATAACATTTCCTTTACTTACATGAGTAAAATCTCCCTTCAGCACCCCCTGTGTTCTGGACTTAGCTACTATAAGCAGGTGTCCCACTGAGCCTCTGCAGATACCCACTGCTCACTCTGCTCTTCCTCCTCTGCAAGGACAGCCACAATGATTCTTGAGATCCTAAACACTCTCATGCCTCTTCCACAGCTCTCTGAAGCCACTTCCAAACCTTGTGCCGTTGTTGTAGTACAATCAACACAAGGTCCAAGAACACATGTTGAAAATGCCTCATTTTAGCATCCCAAACTGGAAACCTTTGCCATGCAAAAATAACTCAGATTTTGGGTTCAATGTCACAAGGAGAATACTCTTCAACAGTAGAGTGGGCTAAGTAGGGAGCTAAGAAAGGCTGGTTTCTCTTGGAAATATGTGTTGTTTTTTTCTTGTGCATTTAAGGAAGTCTTTCTGCAACCCACAGGACTTTGTGCTCAGAACAGGAACGTAGTTTCAGTTTAAATGCCAAGATTGCCACAATAAGACAATTTAGTTAAAAAAGTAACTCAGGAATACCTACCTGAATATGCAAACAGGCAGCTGCTGTCAATGAAGAACACCAGCAGGAGAAGTGTCACAAGTGAGGAGCTGCTCTCCATGTCAGTGAGTATCCAGGACACTCTGACTTCCTGCCGATTTCCTTCCAAGGGAAAAGAATTAAATCAATACTAAATCAGTTGTTACAAAACCAGCCTGTAACAAAGATGAAGAAGTAGAAGCAAGAGGACAAGAGCAGAGACAAAGGAAGCAAATTCTACCCAGTTCATTTTGCTGTCATGTCCCGTGTTTCTCCAAGCCAGGCTGATGCTGCACACCCAACAGGGACCCCAACAGGCAGGGTCTGATCCAAAGCCCTCAGAAACCATGGGGAGCACAGGGGCCCAAATGGAGCAGGGCCCCTTCCAGCCCAGCCTGGCTGAAGCCGAGGGCAGGTGCAGGACCAGGCACTGTGCAGCTCCTGAGGGTCTGCAGGCCCAGAGCCCAAGGAGGAACCAGGCGCCACATACCTGGCAGTCACAGGTTCAGCACAGCCGTTTGCATTTCACTGTTACCCTCCCAGGCTGAATGATTTACCAGGACTCGACAGCATGCCACCTGCAGCATTTTCTCAAAAACACAGGATCCAGAATGAGTTCAATTTACACAGAACCCTGCAATTTTACTCACTTTTTTCTTTATGTTTTTTAGGGAAAGACAGGAAAGAGATTTGGATGTACACCAGGAACAGCCATGAGGTCAAGAGGTTGATCATTAACCAGTCACAAATATTGACAGAGGAGAGACAATCTGGATTCTATGAAACACATTAGAGTTCCAAAAGCAGAAGAAAATTCTGTGTATGTTTCCACACACATACACATGTGCATTAAAAATAATTTTAAAGGTCTTTAAAATCACCCTCCAATACTAAAAGTTTCTTCTTTGTAATAAATTCTTTCAGGAAAATGTGGAATTTCTAAGAGCAGATTTCTGACACTATCACCTTTCAGTCGGTAGGGCCAACTGATCTGGAAAACACACAAGCTGCTCTGTAAACATCTGCTGAAATATGTAGAGCTGGGAGAGTGCAGGAGGATTCACAGCAGTCACCTGAAGGCAGGCAAATACTGCCCTGTCCCAGCCACAGCCATCCCCTGAATTCATGATTTCTGCCTCTCATCAGACCCGTGTTTTACTGGCTTTGAACACAACCATGCTTTCCCTTGTAATTCAGTGTTACAGGTTACCTGTTCCTGATGTAGGCTTGGTGGGAAGGCTGCTGTTCAAAGCATTATTCTTTAAGTTGCTCCATCCTTAAACCCTGTCCCAGGGAAAAAGGGGGAGGAGAAAGAAAGGCCTTACCCTGACTGCTACTCCAGCAATGACTCGACATCAGCACTTGGGTAATAACGCTGAGGAAGCTTCAGAGTCAACAAGTCCATCAGTTTAAGGGCTACTAAACCTCTTTGCTGACACATTAAATTTCTTACAAACTCCAATACAATTCTGTTGTATTTGTTGAGGGTTTTTTTTGGTTTAACACTCTCATTACAAGAGCAGACTGAAGTTCTTCACTGATTCAAACAAGCATCCAAACCCATCAAGATGTTGGAAACAGACATCACTACAGCTTTTTCTTTCTGCAAGATTAATTCTATTAAACGAGGCTGAAGTGCTAAGATTAGAAACAAATACAAATTGTGATATTACACTTCCCTTGGACTATTGCTACTTCCTATGAACTGACTGCTGCTCTATATCTTTATTTTATTTACTCATATCCACATAGAGATGCAAACACGCACCTATTTATCAGTAAGCATTAGCAATGCTAACACAGCCTGCAGCTGATTGCATTCAACAGAACAGGAATGAACAGAAGCATTTGCTTACCTTGCTAATTAGAAGAGAATTACAGACCTCAGGGTAAGTAGAGCCTGCAAGAGCTTGGAATTAATTTTTTTTTTTAATAACACTATTGAGTTCCCATTCCTCTTTCAGAAGTTTGAGGGGTAAAATTAGGCATCAAGTGTGCAAAGAATAGAAAATACAGAGAAGTTCCAGTCGCCTGCTGAATCAGTGACCTGTGAGTGCTGGAGTAAAATGTGGGGGAGTGGAGGCAGTAAAGGATGTTATAAAAATTTCACTGTGTTGAAAGAAAAATTGTACAAATCCAGAGCAAAACAAAACAGTTACTGTGGGCAATACCCCAGAGTTCAGCTGAAATGAGAGAACTGCAACTCTGTCATGACTTGCAAATACTTTTCTTTGTTCCTTTCTGCTCCCCACAATTCAGACATTTTACACCTCAAAGACAGAGGACTACCTTATTTTCTACAATGCTGCAGAGCACCTCAGCTAACAGGGGTTTCTTTCTTGCCTGTTAGGCCTAAGAAGGACCATACCACAAATAAACACATAACCTGCAACAAACCAATGTAAACAAGAAAAAAAAGTAGAAAAAATAGGTACCAAGGAAAGCAGCACACGAGGTGAACAGAGATTCAACATTTAATGCTGAAGATCTGACAGTACATTACACTGCATACTGTCACTAGCACAACATTCCAGACTCTTGGGATCAGAATCAACCCTTCAAAGGGGCTGACACATCTATGTGGTGCTGGATCCACTCAAGGTACTGACTAACTTTGGTGTAGACTCCAAATTTGCCCCTTGTTCCACAACCTTCGCCCCAGCTCACCAGTCCTACCAAAAACCAGGTATTCTTGTATTTTGTGAACATGGGGCCCCCGCTGTCACCATGGCAGGCATCCTTCCTGTTTTCCTGGCTCCCAGCACACAGCATGTTGTCGGAGATGGGGAACCTCATGGCCAGGGCACACTCGTTGCGGGGCACGATGGGGATTTCGATGAACCTGAGGGAGGTGGCGTAGCTGTTGTTCACGTCGCTCGTGCTGCCCCAGCCCGTCACCACCATCTGCCTCCCGCTCCTGGTCAGCTCCTGCTCCGCCAGGTTGCGGGTGGGGAGGCAGATGGGGAGCGCGTGTTTGTGGTACATGACATGCTCAGCCAGGTGCAGCATGGCTATGTCATTGTCCGACGTCTCCTTGGTGTAATTGTCGTGGATCACCCGTTTATCAACCCAAATGATTTGCTCCTCCGCCTCGCGATGGAAACGGAATTTACCTGGAAGAGCAAACAAGAAGAGGACAGATGCTGCCGAACATTCCTTTCCTTGAATACCAAAGCATCTGCATTCGGCTGTACCTCCATGTTTTTACTTCTCTCGTAACACAGACATTTTTTTATTTTATGCCACAGGTTGACAGATGGACAAGTCTGTGAACTTTCCCCTACAGTACTAAATGAATTAGTGCCCTAGAGCTCTGGCCATCAGCTGAGAGACCAAAGTGCCCCGTTGTGTTCCTATTTCAGTACACCTGTGCAACGTGAGACTTCCATCAGGAGTCAAACGTGAGCTTTCTGCTGCATAGCCAGTGCCTGAATAAGCCATCAGGGTTCGTAAGATAAAAGTGACTGTCTGATAAAGCTATTCCCTTCTGAAATCTTGCACCTGTATTTTAAGAAACTTCTCATTGCTTCTGGGTTGCTGTTTGTGCTATGTGATCATGGCTACTCATGGGCCAAGACATTAATGGAACAGTAAGCAGGAAACTATGCTGAAAAGGGCCAGAAAGGCACGAAGTCCTTTGTGATACACTGGGATAGGAAGGGCAAAGGCACGTATTTCAGAAGGCTGTCAATGAGGTCTTATGGCTGTTCAGGATATTTTTCTCTGTAAAGAGTCAGTGTCTCCAAGCATAGGAACTTATGAGCCACAGTATTTACAGAAACATTCTCAAAAGATCTCTTTAGCTGAGCTTTGGATCTTGGCCTCCCAGACCAATTATTCAAGTCTCTTCTTGCTCCTCTGCAGAAACACAGTGGACAATCCATACCTGGCCAGAGCAGGTGGCTGAAACTGCTCTGATGTGTTGTATTAAGTAGTTCCAGAGCCTGAAGGACTTACTGGTATCAAGCCAACAATCACAAATCAGGGGGTTTTTTGTCTTCCTTGTGGTGACAGTGTTTGCAGCACCCTTGGAGCACTCTTCAGCCACTGTGGTTGGAGGCTGGCTGGCAGGGCTTTATTCCTGCCTTCACAGATACAAACTCTGCTTCAGGCCTCCAAAATAACTCTGGACTTGAGTGCTGTCAATTAATTTCCTCTTGAGGAAGGCAGTGTGGATGAGCAGGAACACACCTTCTACAGAGCCATCAACTGGCTCTGTCCTGAGGAGGCACCAGTGAACAAGTGGGTAACACCTTTCCCACTGTAGTGACAGTTTCCTCACTCAGCCCAGGAAGACACCCTTTTGACTTCTGCTGGGTTATCCACTCCAAGAGTTCCAGATGTCCTGGATGTACACCTGGATATACCGAATCCAGAGGATGTGTGAAATCCATCTCGTTCTTTCTACACAATAAAGAGCATGATAGCCTTGTTGCTGGCAGAAAAATATTAACTATGAAGGCAGAGGCAATATTTTGAATTGAGTCATCACACTCAGAGCTCTGAACACACTTCTGGATGGTCTTGGGCTGGAGATGCAGGAACAAGAGCCTTAAATATGATAACTGGGTTGTTCTGAAATCCATCTTCCAAAACTTCAGCTTCTCTGAGAACTAATTTTCCATTTCAGACACTAAAAACCTGCATGAGTCCTGCTACAGGACATCTCCCCAAGCTGAATACAAGCCCAGATGTGAGCTTCCCTTCCAGTTTTGTTCCCATTGGTGGGAAGCTGCAGTGGGACAAGTCCAGAAGTGTGCTGGGTATGCCAGACTGACAGAGGCAGGTCAAGTATCACCTGTGCAGGCTCAGCACAAACACCTTCATGGCTGTCACGGAACTCAGACTGCCCCCACGGACATGGCAATGTCTCGATCCTAAACTCTGCTCCATGTACCTCACTGGATGTCTCTGGTTTAGAGCATGGGTTTTTCTGATGAGAACTGCTTTGTGGTGACACTAAAATGCACAGAAGATACATGTAAAAGGACAACCACGTGGTGTTAGGCTGGTCCAAAAAAGGTTCCCTTTTGCTTGACCTGGTCCATCATTTGGACAGGAGTCTCTTCTCTCTTGGTGAAGACTCAGGCTGTGATCAGTCTGCACACGCACCCCATGCACAGTTCCTATCTCACCACAGCAATACTGCTCAGGGCTGAATGAGAAGGGTTCTCCTCTCCTGCATCACAGCTCTCAGTCCATGGCCACACACTTGCTTCTTCCTCTGGGAACATGGAAGGTCTTTTGTAAAGGTAGGAGAGTGAGAGAAAACTGAGCCCCTACTGAGGATCATCCTCACACTTCAAATTACTCTGTGTACTTGCCCCAAACTCAGGTGTGAGACGTCTCTTGAGTTTCATTTAAAAAGACCAAAATCTATTAATATCTTTGTCCATTAATTGACACAGCAGCAGTGCAAGTAAAGGCAGTGTTGCCGTTCTGCAGCACCTCTCCTCCTTCAGTGAAAATCTCTTAAGAAACAGCGTTTAAATGCACAAAAAGGCAGGAAGAGACCCTGTGACATCCTCATCCTGGGATTAAGACTTTTTTTTTTCAGTATTGGGATGACCTTGAATATTTTCAGCACCAGAAAAACACAAGCAGAAATGACCAAGACTTTCCATTTTGTAGATCAGCAGCAGTGCTGAGAGACTTCAGCTGAATTTCATAGTAAGATTGATAGAGGCTCAAAGGAAATCAGATTTTTACTAAGCTTTGTCTTAAGCTAAGGTGCATATTAAATACTGCCTAGACAGTCCACTCCTACAACCAAGGACTTTTGTCTTCAGAACCCGCCAGTCTGAAATGATAAATGTTTGGAATGAAACAGTTATATTTAAACAACATGGGGACAGACAATTTTCCATACCAAGTTTTACTCTGAGCCCCTTTTGTGACTCAAGGCAGTGTGCTGCCGTTAGGACCCAAGCTGGATGGATGAGAACACCTCCACACAGAAACTTCCCTTTGGTAGTTTGCAGCATAATCTGAAACAAAACAAGAGAGGTGTGACAGCACATGGAACATGTGTACAAAATACTGTACATATCCTTCTTTGTGACTGCCAAATACCCAGAGGCATCGAACACCAAAGCCAAAGTTCTACAGTAGGACAAAAGCTCTATGGATAAAGTCTATGTGGAACACCTACAAAAAAGTTGTGAATGTTCTTCCTGGTTAAGGGCTGGCTTCATTCAAATCAGCATGGGCTGATGCTGGTCACTGCAAAGAAGCATTTTGTACTCAAAGCTTTGAAACACACACCACAGACGAGGGGATTATTCTTGTGTCCCACACCGGAGCCAGTGCACAATCTCAAGCTGCAGCTCTTGTGCAATGGTGTAAAAGGGCCTTGAATATCAAAGGGAACCAGGCCCTTATTACTTGCATTCATCAGTTCTATGATAAGATCAGCAAGGTCTCCCCTTTCTCTTCGATATTCCAACCTGCCATGGCATATTTTCCTGATTAAATCTGTTACCTTGAATTTATGACAGACAAATCTTATAAGAAAGGGCAAGCAGATCACCTCCCACTCCAACCACAAGGCTGTTACAGGATCTGCAGCACACACCACATGACACAGCATGAGTTCCCCAGGATGGAGCAACAGAGCAGGTGAGTGTCATCACCATCCTCTCTCTCGACAGTGTTGACAAGGTAAGGTAAAAGCTTGGCAACAGTGACAAGGTCAAGAGTCCACACAGATACTAAATACTTTTACTTGTTACTCCAACTTTGGAGTTGCTTTTGAAAAACCTAAGGAGATCATCAGCCACCAGGAACCCTTCTGGAGCAGTTAGGCAGGCAGAGCTGTTCAGGAAGAGCCTGTGGTAAGAACTCTTTTCTCCTACCTGCCAAGGGCTGTCTCCCTTTCTTCCAGCTCTTCCTTCAATGAGCCGAATATTGATACTTGCTTTGGGTTCAGAGTCGCCCATCTTCACTCTTCCACAGGGGAACTCCACTGCCAGAGATGCAGAGAAGTTCACTAGCAAAGCCCAGATCATCCAATACAAAACTCTTTCTAGAGCATTCTCTCTTTCTCTAGGCAATACTGTTCAGAGGCCTTCTAGAAGTCCCTCAGTGCTTGGCAGAGGAGGCAGTCTCTCCTGATTCCCCTCTATGTCTCCATGAAGCAAACATAGATTAAGGGCCATAAAGTGGCTATGGAGTTGGGAAAGGCAGGCAGTGACTCTGCATGGAATAGATGTTTTGAAAATGAGTACAAAGTGCACTGCAGACAATTCTCCCCTAAGACTCTCTTACTTCAGTCTGAATAATCCTCTGTCAAACCTGGACTCAAACATCCTCCTCTTACCTACAGGCTTGCACGTGCTGTGGTCGTTCATCAGCTGATACCCCGATGCACAGCTGCACAGGCGACGCTGGTTGGCAGGGTCATCCCTACAGAAATGTTCACAGCCCCCATTGTCCACGGAACAGTTGGTGTATTTCACCTCTGAGGGAAAAAGAAACAGCAGGAGAGATGTGAGAAGCTGGAAAGTCAAAGTGTCACATCAAAGTGACACTGTGATTCAAATGAGCAACAGCTGTCAGTGGATTTGGGACGACAGCTGCGGGCTTTAATGGCACTCAGGCCTGTGACAGCAAACAGCCCTTTGTCCAGAATCAGGTAGTGGGGAGGTGGAGGAAACAGATTACTGTCAGGGCAGGTAGGGTGGAGGACAGAAAATTCCCTGTCACTATGTTGAAGTCGCACAGTGCAAAGCGTTGATGACACGTGACATACAATACTCATGTCTAAATATGATACCCACCTTTTGTCCAAGAAAGAAATTGTCACAGTAATTACAATAAATACCACTGTATTTAAAAAACCCACCATTATCCCTGTGTTGGTAGTTCTAAAGAAATTCAACACGTTGCTTTAGACTTATTTCCAGTACTTGTTCGAAATTTAGGTATCTCTGATCTCTGAATCTTTCCTATGGTAACACAAAGTCAATTTTGCTTTGGATAAGCACAGATAAACTTCTTACCACATTTCATGAAGCAAGAGCAAAATCACATTAGTAAAGAAAGCAAGCTGTCGAAGTGCCTGAAGTGTGGATCCCTATTGTACAGAAATCCCTGTCACAAAAGACTTTGTAGTGGATTAAATGCAATGTTACCATAATTGCACAAAAACCCCTCCCAGCCTTCGTTACAGATGCAGGAAAATTTCCCAATATTGTCCTTGCAGGTCCCATTGGAACAGGGCTCTGGCACACACTGATCTCCATCTGAAAAGGAAGTAGAAAAACTCAGTCCTTGAATCATACAGAGCTCACAGATCTAACATCAACAGGAACGGACCTCCTCTGATCCCCAAACATCACCCATGGTTTCTGGCACTTCACAGTGACACCTCTGTGGCACTTACCAGAGAGAGGGGCATCGGTTTGGGGGTCTCAGAGCTGCAGAGTCAGTGGAATGGGCAGAGGGGAGGGAAGAGCAAAGCCTGAGGCGGGGGGGCAGTGGCAGGTCACTGCAGGGGTGGGGCTCCACGTCAGACAGGGTCAGAGCATCAAAGTACTTTTCACCAGTTCCTTAGCTCTGGGGAGATGACTGATGACAGGTACAGGTGCACCCCCAAGTGCTTTAGGAAGGCTGCTTGTGTGATAGAACAGGAAAACATTCTTTGCACACCCCATATAAGAGAGAATGAGAATTTGGATCAGTATGTGATACATGGCAAGAGGGAAGGCTCAGTACCAGCTGCTCTTGAGGGAGCACAGAGAAGTGATTAGGAAAGTCTTTTACTTACCTACGTACTTGCTCCAAAAATTGAGCTGTGGAGAAAGAGAACTTCTATTACAGTGAGAAAACCACTTGTAACTAGTGAAAGACTTAAAGAGTATCGTGGTCCTGGCCAAGACAGCACAGCTGTCCAGTCAACAGCATCGGTCTCATTCTTCTTTACAGTGTATTGACTGGCACTAAAACCAAGAAAACTGGCCCAATGATCCTGTGCTGCTTGTACTCAGCACAGATTCCCCCTGCCCTGCTTGCAGGGCCACCAACAACACAGGCCCTAAATATCCCCACAGTCTGTTTTCTTGTCACTTACTGCCAGGTCAGTCACCTGAGTTCGCTTGTGTCACATCAGACAACACGTGGGCATTCCAAAGACAGACCCTTCTCTCCTCTGGGGTCTGAGGGACAGCAAGGACTGGGCCATCCTGTGCTGTGAACCTACTATGCCCAACACAGTAACAAAGAGTCCAAGCCAACACAATGACTGAAAGTGAAAAAGGGGCAGGAATCAGTGATGCTGACAATAAAGGTAGTGTCCAATTGAAGATATGAGTCTGGAGAAGGAGACAGGACCTAGTGATGAATGTTTGTTAGGCCCAGTTGGGAGTCTGGGGAGAGAAAACAAAAGACAGCCAGGGCTAGTGAATGGACAACAGAGGGCAAAGACTTCAAGGACTGGGAAAAACTCAGTGGCAGCAAAAACAGCCAAGGGGGTCAAGGAAGGATTAGAATTATCTGACTGGGACCTAGACCTCACCATTGGGTCAGGTGGGACACGCATGAGCAACTAAGCTTTGTGGCCCATACAGGTGGTTACACGATAATCAATATAACAGAATGACATTCGAAACATGCCTACACCTTGGGAGTCAGGAGAGATCCATGTTCAGGGCTAACAGCATCTCCTATGCCCCAGATTGCAACATTTTAAGAAAATAATTGATTGGTTAAGTCCCGCACTCACTCTTAAAAGAACCACTTACTGTTGCTTCCCTGGTTTCAAATATCTCACTGGCCTCCTCGAAGTTACAGAGCTCTTCATTGCACTCCCGCTCCACAGAGCCTGGCTTGAGCTCCTCCAGGAAAGTGTTCGCCCGCTTCCGGATTCTCAGGACTTGGTGCGCGTCTCTGGTGCTGGAAAATACTGGAAGCAAAAATGTGAAAGCACAAGCAAAGATTTGGCTGAAAACTAGTAGTGGTGCTTCCCAAAGGACACTTAGCAGAACAACAGCCTCTCTCCAGCACGGCAAGAGATTGTCCTGGACACCAGGGGCTGTCCATGCTGTGCTGCAGAAGCCTCAGCCCCCTGCGGTACTCTCAGGAGGGCTGGACCAGGCAGCTGTCATGGCCCTGCACTGTCTGTCAGCTTCTGCTGGAGGATATCGAACCCCCTTAATGGGGACCATTCCAGCCACTCCCTCTGACTAACAAGATCAGGAAACACGACTGGGCAAGGTGAAATGAAAACTTACTTGAGGTGCCACAGACAGAGCAGCCAGTCAGCAGCAGCCCTACAGTGAGGAGCTTCCACATACTGCAGCAGGAGTCACCTGAGGAGAAGGCAAGTGTGAAGAGGAGCACATTGCTGAGTGATAGCAAGACCTGCTGCATGCAGACAGTTCCTATCCACCTAGCCCAGCCAGCTCCTTCACTTTCAGTCATGACTCTCTGACTCCAGCTCTCCAGATCCTCCACATTGCTCGTTCCCTTTCAGCCCATCAGCAGCTCTCCCACAATACTTCTTGTCTGCTCTGACATCCTCCCCATCACTGGACATTTTCGACAAGCTTCATGCTCCACTAAAGCAAGTCGTACTTGGAAATCCCCAAGGATACAACAGTTTTGAAGCACTTACTGCTTTACTCAGTGGGAATCAGCAGGATCTATTCCAGCTCTGCTGGAACTTAGTTAATCCATAACTTCAGATATTTACTCTTTGGGGTGACATGAAGGGCTTTCCTTTTAGTTGTTAAACAAACAGTGCTCAGGGGGAGCTTGCACACAGAGGAAAAGTGAAACAGCTGAGGCATCCATTCTGCCTTTTTCAAAAATAAGGGTTTCTCCTTTAGTTTTCTGGCAAGTAGAAATAATTATACTTGTAAGCATTAACTACCCAATGCTGAGGTCTCTTGAGAGATCCCACCGCCACAATCACCCCGCCACAATCACTCCCAGCACACAATCACCCAAAAGGGACATATATTGCAGCTTTTAAGAGTCCTCCCACTTTACTTTCTCACTGAAGGATCCCTCCCAAATCAGCCAAGGGAACCAATCCCCCTGACAGCCAAGAGCACGTGCAAGCATGTTGCAGCCTTCAATGTACTGGGTCAGCTCTCACCAGCACAAAGCTACTGAATTCTGAACATTAAACACCACCTTGTCACCCAGCCCAGAGCGCTGAGTGCCACATCCAGTCGTTCCTTGAACACCTCCAGAGACGGTGACTTCATCACCATACCCTTTCAATGTCTAATCACCTTTTCTGGGAAGGAATTCTTCCTAATGTTGAGGACATGGCATCTTCATGCAAATTACCTGTGCAGCCAGGATTCCTCAGAGATCCTCTGTCAGGGAAAGTCCCACCTGTGGCCAGGAGAACATGGGTCCCCCCAGGATCTCAGCTCACATCCTGTGACACTGTCTAGGAGAGCTTTGACTGCTTATAAAACTTTTTTTCTCTTTTTCCCTCACAAATTCGACCATGGACTTTCTTGAAAACAAGGTCTCTTTAAACAAAGGGTTCAAAGTTCAATCATTTGGGACTTGAGCTAAAATAACAATTGCAGCATCCGAAATCCCAGCTGGGGAAGATGTGTGTACTGCAAAGCTCTAGTGGTATGTTCTTTATCCTCGGTTCAGCTATTCCACAAGACAACTTCAGCTGACATTAATGAGAACAGATTTCTGCTGCAAATCAAGTTTACGCAACATTCCTGAAGACAGGATACATAAAAAAGGAAATCTAAATAGAAACACAGGTAGTATATTACACATTATTCGTATTTGTAGCTGACCTGACTATTTGCTGCCATATAAGGTGGTTTTGAATACACTGTTGTTTCTAAGACTTGGCTTAGGCGGAAAATTTAGGACACACAGGTCAACTGCCAACTAAAGCATCCAAACCAATGTGTCAGCCTCTTAAAATTTTTTTTTACTTCTCCATCAGCCCTTGTGTTTTGAGGGCTCTATTTTCCTGTTTTCCAGGCCCAGCTAGGGGGTGCAGTTATTCATCATTTGGCACAGAGGTGCCAAACAAGGAATTTACCTTATGGCTCTGCAGCTGCTTTACAGGTGGGGAACGGTAGGGCTGCCTCTGAACCTGTTTGCAGTGCTGCCCATTCAACTGGAGCAGAAATCCTTGCCTTCCCCTCAGCTATCCAGATGCTTTATGCTCTATTAAAAAACCCAAATACATAAACCTTCCCAATCCAAAACCATTTAGGACAAGAGAAACAGCAGCAAAACACTTCTTTTTAAAAAACTCATTGGTACTTCAAGATCTTCACAGCACAACTCCCTCTCAACCCACTCCAATCTCCTGAGATCCATCAGTTAAATCAAACCAAGAAGGTGGCAGCCCTGAACAAGTCTGACATCCCAGCAATGACACATCGAATGGGGCAATGTGGTTTTTACTACTTACTTCTGCCACGTAATTAAAGACCAAAACAAATTACCTGTATCACAGGAGTAAGAATATCTTCTGTCTCTGCTGTTGCTTTCTTTGCATGTTTTCTGTAGTGCCGCTTAAAGAGGAGCCCAGTGCTCAGGTCTGATATGATTTTCCTTTTCTCCTTATTCGTGCTCTGGGTAACTAACATTGTAATGACTGATTTTACTGATTTCACCTTGCAAGAGCATATTAACATTAGTATGACTTCTCATGTTCCTGTCACACAAACTATTCTTTCTCTCTATTTAATGATCCAGTACAAGTGTATTTTTCACACAGAAAACATGCATTATCACTATAACTTACTTTCCATCTACTTTGCAACAGTACTGTGGAACTCTACAACCATCCTCTCAGTTTAATCTGCTGGAAGTTTCCTGTCAGCATCTCATGAACACTCCAGTCATTACAGATGAAGAGAAAGCTCGTCACAATCTGCTCCAGGGACACACGGCCATGGGAGGTCTGCAAGCACAGGGAAGGAACTGACACACACCCTCCAGAGCTTCTGAGTGTCTTCCCCTCTAGAGCTGGGAGTTTGCAGGCAGCAGAGCTATGATCAGGAGGAGCACCAGCAGAACCACCACATTTAAAGCATCTTTTGTTCTCTGCAAGATATAGCTAATGAAAATAAACTACCTAATGTCTTCTACTCTATGCCAATGAAACCAGCACAAAAACTGCTACAAAACTAATCTACACCACTCACATTTATCATTTCACTCCTCTCTAAAGATCAGCTCTGAACTCTGATGCAAGTCAGGATAAAGCCATTTGATCACAGCACAGGTTTTTATTAGCTGGTTCCCAACAGATGGGCACAGCAGCCCTCTCACACAACAAAATCAGTAACAGAATCCTTACTGGAAGCTCAGAAACATGTTTACTTTATATACAACAAAAACTTATTTACATCAACAGTAAACTATGTACAAAAAAAAAAAACAAGAGACATTTCCATGGCAATCACTGTATAAATTAACACAATAAATAGGAGGGAAGCAGGTCCCATTCTTAAGGCACAAAACCTTCTTCCCAAGACTGTACAGGGATTCACTTGCTTCCCTATGCTTTTGACAGGATCACAGGAATGGTGGGGAGACCCCTGAGGAACAACAGTTGGTGGACAATGATAGAGACATGCAGTTGGAGGAAAACATCATTTTTCATCCTTTCCTTTTTTTTTTTTTCCTTTTTACAGTACACACATCTTAAGATACAAAATGTTTCTTGTAAACAGTCTTTTTTAAAATCAGGTCTCTAGTATACATATTTTTAAATAACACTAAAACAATGCATGAAGCTTTCCATACTATTTGGGCCCAGAAACATTCCCAGGACTGGCACCGAGGGCCTCGGCAGAGCTGGAGGCTCCTGTGCAGCACCTCCAGGCACCCAGTGGCAAAGCTCACCCTGCTGCAGAGCAGGGGATAAGATCCCAGGAGCCAAACCAGAAAGGCTGAGTCAGCCCTCCTGGAGGGAGCTCAGAACAGGGCACCACCAGCAGATGCTTCACAGGCCAAATCTCCCTCGGTCCCCATTGCATGCAATCCCACTTAGTCCAATCATATCATTCCCTAGAATCTGCCATTAAATATCCAGGACTGTGCCAGAGTGTGAGAGAACAGAGTGAAACCTTTTCCCAGCAGAAGGAACCCTATGCCCAACTCACGGCAGCCACTGCCAAGGGGAGGGACGAGGAACACAAGATGCCTTGTGGCTTCCTTGGGAGCTGCATTTTATAACAGACTAAACACCTGCATGATATGTGCAGTTTTAGCTTCTCTCAAGCTGGTGTTTTACCTGAGACTGTTGGACAGTCTCTTTTTTGGCAGAGCAGCAGATTTTTTAGTAATTGTCTTTCCTGAGTTTCTCTCCCACAAAAAATTCTCAGGTGCCAGAAGAGGAACTCAGAATAATGTAGCCAGGAGTTCAGCCCCTGGCTGAACTCAGCCTGGCTCCCTTCTTTGCAGATAGCTCTCACTGATGTTCATCACAAACTGTCTTTATCTATTTACAAAACCTCTGCAACAGAAATCTGCATTATTCCCAGTGAGACACACAGAGCTACGACCCCTTTATTAGATCTGTACCTTAAAAAATATTCAAAGGCACTCCGGTTAAATGTGGATCCCATTTTCTAGCTGTTAAAAGAAGGTAGAATTCCCTCCCTGCCTCTGATAAGCACCTGGCTGTCAACCTTTGCTAAATGCGCACATTCACAAAAAGGATCTGAAGGCTTTGACACAAAGATCGCAAAAACAAAAGCAACTAAAATGGGGTCTGTGC
Source organism: Serilophus lunatus (assembly GCA_013399895.1). Classification (NCBI taxonomy): domain Eukaryota; kingdom Metazoa; phylum Chordata; class Aves; order Passeriformes; family Eurylaimidae; genus Serilophus; species Serilophus lunatus. Next base: position 1,234,567 of record VXBA01005309.1, read on the forward strand.
AGGCACCATCACTCACAGCAGATGGCTAATAGCCATCAGGCCTTGATAGATGTGGCTCAAATTAAGGAATATGCCTGAATGCAAAAACTCTTTGGATGACTCTGTTGCTGTGGGCAGGAAGAGTAGAGAGAAGCTGTTTCTATAGAGGCAGGAATTTAATCCCTCAGGATTATCAAGAAAGCCAATTGCATTTTGGTTATGCATCTTTAACCATAAGGTTGCCTGGGGAAAGTTAACAGCAAGAACAGCTCCTTCACCACACTGAAGAACACACACAGATCTCACCTCTTTCTCCTGAGTTATCACCTGCCTCGCTTCAATGCTGCATCTCCTGGGAAGACACATGGATGTCTCAACCAGGCACATTCCTGGGATGGGCAGTGGGCTCCACCACATTGTCAACAGTGAGGATGGCTGCATCCTGGAGCTCTCCTTAGTGGGGGCATCTCCTCATTTTCATCCAGACACTGCTCTGTGCCTCAATGAGCAAGTGGGAAAATATAGTTTATCTGCAATTCCTATTTATCTGCTACATCAGGAATTCAATGGCGGGGGGGGGGGGAGGGGGTTGTGGTCCTGTACTGGTAAGTAAAAAAGACAGCTATGGAAGCAATCATCAATGTATAGGCAGGAAAAACAAATTCGGGGCAAGGCTGGATGTATTTTTTGCTCAGTCCTCTCAGTACATACCCCAGAAGTATGTAACTGATCATTATACACTAGAGAGGTGATATCAATCCTTGATAAAAATCCTTGCAAATAACAAAAAAGAAAAATGTTCTTAGGAAACAATCTTATGTCACTGTGTACGTGGCCTTTTCTGTCTGCAGCCACAGTCAGACAGGTGCCACTCTGCAATAATAAAAAAAAAAATAAATACACACAAAGTGACAGAGGAATTAAAAATGTCTGCTGTCTCTCAAGTTTTACAGCACTGACTGTTCTCAAATTCCCTTTGCTGTGATAAACATTGGGATGTAACTATTCATGCTGGTCTTGGGCCTTAAGAGCTGGAGCCAGGTATCTAGAAACTGATTCAGAGGAATGAATTTTTCCATGCTCCACTGTTGATGGTACCAAAGGAAATTTATCAACATACTCCAGATTTCATGATGATGCTCATGTGCTCATAACAATCCTCCTTCTCTCAGTTACTCTATGCTTGACAGCACATGGTATTTCTCTCAGGGGTACAACCCTGAAGGACTGAACCACCCTAATCTTTTAGTATCACCTTGGAGTGAAGGAGCAAGCCAGCGACAGAGAAGTAAGGTGGGAAAGCCACTAAAACCAAGAGATATGAAAAGATGCAAGCACTAGACATAAATCACATATTTTGTGGTAGAAATTGTTTTCTGCATTGCAAGCTAAAGTGAAGAAACAGCTTTTTTTATTTGTGGCCACAGTAAGTGACAGCAAACGTGCAAGAAGCCACTCCTGGCCATTGTCAGTCATTCTGCTCCCTCCATCAAGATGGAGCAAATTGTCCTAAATCTCACTTCGTTACATTACACTTCTTGTGCACCTCAGACAGCTTGTTAGTTTTCCTTGCCTTTTATCTGGTCTCCTGGAGACGAATTCAGAAGAGGGAATGTCAGAGCTGATCTCCTGCAACCTTTTGGTTCTCTGAAACTCTGTCTTCTCTTACTGCCAGGAATTTCTGAACAATTGTTTGTAATGCCTGAACACCTAAAGACTGTACCATTGCCCCTGGCTGGAAGAGGAGAGCCAGGCCCATGGGAGGCTCTGCCAGCTGGTGTGAATCACTGTGGAACCACATGCATTGTTTGTTGCAAAGGCATAAGTGAGTGAGAGTCACTGAATATTCTTCAGAAGAGGTCTGTACTGGCTTTGAATTTGGATGCAAATTGCATGCAACTACAGGTGCATTAAAAAGGGATCAGTAAGACACAAGGACAAGCTCTGTCCCACTTATGTGCTCTAAATACAGGTGTGACACTGAGAGGAGCACAACAGTTTTGGGGTCTGAAAAGACTGTGGGATGCTCCTGAACTAAGACTGGCCAATATATCTTTTGCCCTGAATGATTCTACTGTGATGAAGTTATCCAGTAAAGGTAGCTGTGTTGCAATTCTCAGGAGTCCTGCACTGTCACTGGAGCCAGAACTTCCCACGTCGGAGGACGTGGCTCCTCAAACAGCACGTGAGTTCGCTCTGGAAGGCTCTGCCACTGCAGATGAGCCGCCTCTCGACTGGATGCAGCTGTACCCCACAGGAAAAAAGTAGCACCATGCTTGGTTGATATGAGCCCTGAACAGCTACAGTTTGGCTGTTCAGTAGAGACAGTTGTGAGCACATCTGCTCTGAGAGGTGACTGCTGTGCAGTTAGGGGGAATGGTACACACAGGCTGTGAAAACAGAGGCTAAGCCTCGCTGGCAGGAGTATTCCGGCTCAGCTCCTTGATCCCGTGCAGGATCCTCTTCATGTGACCCACTTTGGTCACACCCAGGTCNTCAGCCAGTTACAAAGAGAGGAGGAAAGCAACCAGAAAGATTACAAACCTGAGGGTTATATAGAGAACCTCAAACCACATGTCAAAAAACTACTAAGGAATGCAGAGCAGGCCCAGAGAAGTGCAGAGAAACAACTGCAGACTGTTAGCCAGAAACACAAATCGCTTTGGCTGTCAGAGACTGAGAGAACAGAAAGAACACGCAGATCTCAAGGACTTATCTAGTAACTAAAACATGCAGGAAGAACCAACCAGTCACATCAAGTAACTGGGCCCCATGCAACTAAACACAGGCTGCAGCTAGATGGCATGCAGAGAGATCAGCTACACAGGTCCCATCAAACCTCACAATGGCAACATGGTCCAAATCACAAATGGAGATCCAAGGGGCATTCAACAAATGCCACACACTACCTTTACAGCACTATTTTCCTGCTCTATGCAGGTGATCACAATGATGACACGAGTCTCTTGCACGTGCAGAGAACCACCACTTTCAATTTCTCTCTGTAGAGAACACATCTCCTGGTGAGGAGATGAAAAGTTGTGCAATGTGGTTGCTAAGCACTATTAAAAAAGATTCTCTCCATCTCTGAGCCTCATCGAAGTGCACAATCACTTTCTCTTGTAACAAAGAAGTGCAATGATCTATTTGTCCAGTCACTGAGTAAGAACCAAATTTTTCCATTCACAGCATGTTCTGCAAAGATGGTACAGTAGACGAGAAGTTGGAAACTTCCATCATTAAAATCAGAGACTCTCAAGAACACTAATCTGCAATCTGTGCGCTGGACTGTATCACATCTCCAGGAAACTGTGGCAGAACGGGAGAGCTGGTCCCTCAACTACCTCTTCTACCTCCCTGCTATTAAAAACCAGGTGACCTGAAACGGTAGGAAAATAAAACAAAGCTGCAATGAACCCATCCATCTTGCCAGGGCACCTGGAACAAACAGCAGGCAGACCACTTCCAAGCACATTCAGCACAGAAGGCCATGCAGATGCAGCTGGCTATTTCTCATGAGCCAACCATGAAAGTACCTTAAGGTCCCTCCGCTCGAGGTGCAGGAGCTCAGAGCCCCGGACGTCATGCCGGATGAAGATATCCTTATACTCACAAAGACTGAGGTGCTCAAGCCAGGCCGCAACCTCCTCCGTTCCCCAGAGGTGAACTGTTAGAGATGGAGAAGCAGGAGTGCATTGAGTACCCACAACCCCAGGAGACAGTGAGAGATGAGGACACCATGGCACTTAGTGCCAGAGAATGAAGGCAAGCAGGACCATAGCCTCAAACCAGGGAAGGGCAGCATGACCTACAACCTCAAATGAAGATGGTAGGGCAGAAAAAGGCAGGAGGTGTTCCCTTAAGCAGAGGCCTGCTGCAGTACAGCCAAGAGGAAGTGCACATTTATTTTGATGGGACTAGATATGCTTTTTAAAGTTTACTCCCATGATTAAGAGAGTAAATTCATTGATACTGTTCCGTGTACAAAACAGATTCACAAAACATATAATGAAGAATCACAGCACAGATTACTTTGCTATTACGTACAACCACTTGTGCTCAGTAAACAAGATGGCAAACTCTCTCCCTCCTTGTCCAAGGGAGAGAGGAAGAGTTCAGACTTCCACTTTCTTGCACAGCCTCTAAATAAGAGAATAGTAAAGGTTCCAAGTTCTGGGAGACAATGAATGAACACCAGCCTGTTAGACAAAAGGAGGCTGTACCCACAACTCCATGGCAGAGGATAGGACCCAGGAGCCCAGAGAACAGGTAGTACTTCTGAATTTTAGAAGGAAGCCTTCATAAGGAGAGCATAAATCAAAAATCAATTAACCCAATTCAGAGAGAAAGTGTTTTGAATGGCAATTTGTCAATTCACGGCCAGTTTTTATCTACTGACCAGTAGGATTAAAGGTCGGGGTGCACCTGGGGTGATGCTGATCCCCAGACAATTAGACATGAAATTTGATTAAAGCCTGAAGATGAATCAGTGAGAAAAATATCATTTATCATATCACAGAGAATTAGCAGTGAAAAGACTGGAGTCAGGCGGACTTGGGCCCCACAGTCATTTGGATACTTAAAACACCAATATCTTGAAATTCACTGCCCTAAGCAGCCCCTGGAAACATCACTGAAAATCTGTAGGGTGTGGAGGGAATTCTTCAGAGGGTACCTCCTGTTCCTCCTCAGGAATGTTTGTGTGATACTGGGGGATCATGACTCAGAGGGGAGCAATAAGCTACTCTGCCACATGAAGACGACAGACTAGACCTCCAAGAAAAGGCAGGTGCGGGTGAAACAGGAGAGAATGTGTGAGGAAATAGACAAAGAACAGGTAGGGGTGTGACCACACTGATGTGACAAAAAGACACGGGAATGAGCAGACTTGGTACCCGGCAATCCCATGCTACTATGAGTCTCCTTATTTTTGTTGTTCTTCTCCTTTTTAAACTTGGTCACCAGGCGGAATTTGCCACTGCGGCTGCGTTTAGAATAATCCAGCATCTGATTCTGCAAGAACAGAAAGGGAAAATCAGGCACAGTTAAAAATTGATTGGAACAGACCAAGAACAACAAGCACTATTCAAGCTCATCTCCATGACCTTGCAAGAGAGGGGAAAAAAAATTTCTCAACTCATTCTGATCAAGAACGGAAAGGAGGCAGAGAAAGTTGATCCCAAGGGATCTTAGCAGGATCTTAGCCTGAAATTACTTTCTTTAGCCCTAGGGAGTCGAGTTTCCTTCTTAATGATGTTTTCTCACATCAGTCATATATTCACAGGAAGTCAAACACTCACAGCCAACTAGGGAAAAAGAGAACAGTTAAAGAAAAAATAGCCTTAGTCCTCCTCACCTCCTCATCACAGGGCTCCATAAGCTGCCACAGCCAAGGGATGTCTGCCAGTTTCCTCAGCTGCAGGTCCATGTCTGCCAGGGCTGCCTGGAGCTGCTCCTTCTGTGGAGGATCTAATTGCTGGATCGGAATGGAAGCAAAGCAGAGTTAAAATTTACAGGGTGGAACACACAGCAAGGCCTTTGCCTTGAAATTCCTAGCTAACAAAGCAGTTCCTCCTCTCAAAAGGAAATGCACAGCAGGCACTCTGCCTAGACATTACTAAGTTAACAATTCTCATCTTTTCTGAGCTCCAAATTCCACAGAATCTACCCTGACTGCTCATCATGTCCATGTATAAAAAACATCCTAAATTCCTGCATGATAACATTTAAACTAACTCACAGAGTTACGGAGAAGGAAGGCCAAGACCAGCAAAATGTTATGCCACGGCAACAGAGGGAGAGGGGAGGAAGTGAATGGCTGTTTTCCTCCTACTTTGTGCTCCTTACCAGTGCCATCTTGCCTGCCAGCAGCAGCTCTGTCTCATTGTGCAGGGCTTTGACATTATTCACCATCTCTACCACAAGGCTACAATTCAGACCCTGCAGGGAAGAAATTCATGGCAAGTTAAGCCTGGAAGTGCAGAGGTCTGAGCAGTCAAAAGGAAGAGATCTTTGACAGGCAAGGCCTACTTTTGGTCAATCCAAAAGGAAAACCAAGAGCTTCAGAGCAAGACAAAATGGGAGATGCCAAGTGAGTGAAGTACCTCTGTAGACTTGGATTTAGCGTAGACTTTGTCCATAGACTTGGAGCTGGCATTGACAGCATGAGCAAGCTCCTGTTCCATGTCCTGATACGATTGGGCTATTTCCCGAATGCTAAGGAGAGAATTACAGGTTGCATCAGCACATGCTCAAAGCAGGAGATCTCTTCTGACTGGAGATCTCCTTCTAACACCCCTGTGAGTGACACAAGCAGGAGCAGGGGAGGGGCACAGCCCCTGGCAAAGCAGGGCAGTTTTTCCCCACAGTGAGCACACACAGGCAAAGCAAGCCACAACTCCAGGGCTGTGTTCAGTTCTGCACACAAATTGGGATCACCTGGAAATACAACCCAGACATTTCAGCACGGCCACAGTGAAGTGAAATGAAAGGCAGCTGCACTTATGGCAGCTTAATTAACACTTCTCTGACGACTCTGGGAATTTTCTCTCAGAAGTCCACATCAAAGAGCAGAATGCCTAACTAAAGGATGAACAAGTGAGCATGCAGTGACTTCCGAAAAATCCTTGCTGAGCATCAGGGTTACAAGAACTCAGGTTGTCATCTGAGGTCCTGAGAGGCTTTTGGGTTTTTTCTGATAAAATGTAATTTATAATCAAAGGTAATAGGTTCTTTCAGGATTAAATAATCTGTGTTACCTCATGAAAGTAACATTTTTTGTTCAGAATTGCATAAGAAAGTTTATTCAAGTTCAGCCCTTGTGCAGCTTGGGACAGTGCATAATAAATGAGGCTACTGCCAGTGACATGGACCAGAGGGTAAGAGTGAACAGAACATCTCCAGGTACAAGAAGTACGACAAGACCTTCAGGCCCCAAAGGAGGGCTCTATTCACCAAAAGCAGGCTGAGTCGCACCTGTGGATCAGAGCACCTGCAGCTTGACCAAACTGGTTGATCTGGGTGGATTCCTCTTCAGACATGATCTCTGGTTGCAGAGAGAAAGAGGAGGGTCGGGACAACTCGCACTTCTGTTTGTCCTCCCAGGACTTGAGGGTGCTCTCAAATGCCTAAAAAACACAACAAGCAAATTATAAGGTACCTTGTGAAGCTCCTATAAAACCCAATGACTGTGCCTACGCCTGTGAAAAACGTAGAACTGGTACAGACGCTTTTCAAAGCAAGACCCAGTTGTTAAGCTGCTTATAACTTTGCTAACTAACTGGCTGGGCTGAAGTTTTCCATGTCACATGCTTGCCTTGGCTTAATTTTACTTAAGCATAGTTTTAGTTAAAACTGCCAGGCCAGTTCCAAGGGCCAGACTAGCAAAATCCATCAATTTCCTACTGGTGGCAGCCTTTTCTTTGAGCAATTGTACTGTCTCTACACTTTGGTATTACTGTGACACTCCATGGCTTAAAATGAAAAATGTTCAAGGCTCCTCCTTATTTGGAAGTAAACTGGGCATCTCTAGGAACTGGTGGGACAAACAGCTAGGACCTGTCCTGTTTGCACCCTTACTGATATTCCTGCTGGCAGCAGCCAGTGGTGGGGGAAGAAGCAAAACATATCCAATGCAGAAGGATCAAAACTGAATACGGTGAGAATGAAAATTCTAGAGTCCTGTGGTAAAGCATTCCCTTCCCCTATGACCCTCATACAGGACAAACCAGGCTCTGTCAGCTCAGTGCAAGCTACCTGATTATTTCAGTCTTGCTGCTGACTCTTCAGTTGTCCAGATGAGGCCAAATAAGGGAAATTGAGTTTTTCCATCTTCAGCTTAGGAAACTATATATCCAAAATCACATTCGAAAAACATTACCAAAGGTATGGGGGTCACATGCATGAGGAGAGGACCCCATTTTCACCAAGTGAACAGGATAGGTCTGGTCTGTGAAGGAAGGGGCGTGCAACGATCATCAAAAGGACAACAGGAAAAACACAGTAAGTCCATGGCCGAGACAAAGTTGAGTGTTGCTCCGTAAAACTGGAACTTCTTCCTCAATGGCAATTCCATGCCTGCAAAACCAGGTCTGTAGGCAGTGAGGAATGGGATGGCACAATCACAGCCATGGCTTCAGATGGCCCAACACACAGCAGCTCACGAGGGACTGCTGTTTCCTCTTCCTCTTGTGCTTCACTCCACCTTTCCCACCACATCCACATGTTGCCTCTCCTTTTTAACTCTCTTTACCTTTAGAGCAAGAATCCTGTTCCCCTTGCTCTCTGTCTCCTTATGTCACTCCCCCTCCAAGTCTCAGTGTGGTGCTGCAGAAGCTCTCTTACCCTCTCATGAAAGACTTGTGTGCACTATTCCTGCCTCCTCCTCTCCATAACATTCACATCAAGGTGTGACAGGACACTCTTTGAACTAAAAGAGGGTAGATTCAGGCTAGACAGAAGGAAGAAATTTTATACGGTAAGAGGTATAAAACACTTGCATAGGTTGCTCAGAGAGGTGGTGGATGCCATCTCTGGCAACATTCATGGTTGTTGGATGGGGTTTTAAGCAACCCAGTCTAGGTGAAGGTGTCCCTGCTCATGGCAGGGGAATGGGACTAGATGACCTTTAAGGTCCTTTCCAATCCAAACCATTCTGTGGTTCTATGGTAAATACCCACTCTTGCCTCCCAGAGGCCTCAAGTGCTCTATCATACCAAGGGCCCTATCCTGGGCTTTTAGTATGCCCACCTTTGCTTTTTTTTCATACCATCATGTTTGTAACTTCCTGCCAGATCTGCATTAGGCTGCTTTTCCTTTTTCTCTTTGCTGTTCTCTCTGTCCTTGTTAATCAGCAGAGGACTCCCTTGCAGAGGCCATTTCTCTGGAAGCTAGGTAAAGGGGCATTATGCTGAAAAGTATTAAGAGCTGCTGGCAACTGAACTGTTTATGTGTGGACAGTCACAAAAGTGGGAGGAACCATAAAGCCTGTTTGTGCCACAGTAAGGCCTTTATCCTTTTCTTTGGCTTACCACCACTCAGTCATACTGTAAAAGAGCAACGAGGCTTCCTTATCCACTGGTACTCATCAGATATATTTGAAAACTATAATATGAGACAGACAAACATTTCTGAACAAGAGATAAGATGCTGCTTTATGTGGTCAATGAGGTATAGGTCACATACTGAACAGTAATGAGAAATTAAGACAATGACCATCTGAATCTAGACAATCCATGGCACTTGACGAGGCAGGGATCCTGTGGGAAGAACAGCATGCAAGTGTGTTAAGAAACACTGTCACCAGGCACCTAGGAAAGGAAGTAAAATAAGCTTGCATAAACAACGTTATTTATGCCACTTCCCAAGTGGTGGATGCAAGTCTAAGGATATTCTTCCCCAAAAGTTTTATGGTGTGTAACAAAATATGCTTCTTGCATTCACAGAGAACACAATCACGCGTGGCCTTTGCCATGCTCACCAGAAACACAAGACCTCAAAACACACATGTACTGCACAGTGCAAGCAAGACTGCTCTTACCCTGTCTCGGGTGAGGGTCTGTGCCCTGTTCTTATGAACAATCCAAATATAACCTGGAGGCTGGATCCAGGCTTCTCCATCCACTTGCACGGGAACCCCCTCTTCTCCAAGGATTGCTATCTTCACTGTCCGACACTGCAAGAAGTGGCTCCATCAGAAAAGCTCTAAAGTGTTTGGTTTCCAAAGGCCTGAGCCACTGTCTGGCTTTCCAAAGCCCTCCCCCAGGCAGTGTAGCTCTGGTGCAACTTGAGGCACCTGTGTCTGGGTGGCAGGGCACAGCTCGCCCTCGAGCAGCAGGGACCATTTGCTGGGTCTTTGGACAAATCTCTATTTCAATTGCTGGTCTAACTCCTACCACAACGAATGCTAGCAAACAATTCCAAATTGCCCCTGAACATACTCATTTCAGCCCTGGTAGGTGCTCTTTCAGTGGATCAGAGAGTGGACAAAGGAGGGTTTTCCTGACTGAAAATGGCAAAGAAGTCAGCAGCTGGAGAGGGGACACTCACAAAATGCTCACAAAAGCAACTGATACCTGTGCAATGCGGTGGTGCTGCAGGTTGATCACACGTGACACTGCCATCTGCATGCTACCAAACACGGCCACCACCTCCAAAATCTTGTCATCAAAGGAAGGGGCTGTAAATGTCTGCCAGATACAAGGGAAAGAGAATTCAGCTGACATACAGCTCTGTAGAAGAGGTTTCCTTTACTCACTACTGGTGCAGATTTGGGGGCCAGCTTTCAGTTGTGCTCTTTAACCTGTATAAAATTAAAAACAAGGCTTGCAGTGAGCTCTGCTTCCAATAGCTAAAGTATACTGCAGACATACAGGCCACAAGGCAGTAATTACTCTTTGGAGAGTAGGCAGTCCTTCATTTCAAATAAAAACAATTTTTCTGTGTGAATCCACCTGCCTTTGCATTCAATGGGCTTTACTTCTCAGCTAGTGTGTGGAGACAAGGTCAACCTAAAGCACTTCCTGCAGGTCCAAGTGGCCTGGTGATGCTTCTTTGAATCATTACAGATTGCCTGTGTATGAAGCTGCTGAGAATTGGATTTCAGTATCTTACCCACTTCCCACAGAAAGTACAAGCAGATGGGCCCCTTGCCCTCTTCTTTCAAGCACTAACTATTCTCAGGGGCTGTGACTTCAAAAGCAACAGTAAGTAGAAACATTTCCTGGACTGCCACAGAGAATACTCACATCATCTTCCTTGGTTCCCCCCCAGAAGTTGGTGCCTCCTGCATAGCTGGGAATGTTGAGTACAGCAATTCCCTGGAGACTGGGCAAAGGAATTGGCCTCCCATCGCACTGCGCAGACAAGAAGGCAACACAGCTGTCAGCCCAGCAGGACAGAGGCCCTCCTGCCAGAGACACGCTCTAGGAACAGAAAACAGCCTGCACAGCCTTAATTCAGGTTTCTTCCCATTTATTTTTGGCCTAGCAGTGTAGAAGGTATCCACTCAAGCTTCAGTGAACCACACTTCTTTTGGCTGACATGGATTTCTTTTCCATTTTGATGCACATTATAGCGCAGTTAAATTAACAGCTTTCCATTGCACCGGCTATCTAAAATAATGTGTTCCCATGAGATACCACATGTACCATTACAATGGAACATGCAATGTAATGTAACTCCATGATGAACACTGAGTTGGAAACAGAAAATATTTTCCAGCAGGACAATATACAGGCTGAGAATACAAGTTATCCTCCAGAATCAGGAAAAGTCACTTCTAGTTGAATCAGGCAGGCAAATATCACCAAGTAGAATCACCATGCCAAAGTCACAGTGCCTGAAGGAGATGCAATCAGGCATCCCAGTTTCAGGACCAGAAGAGCATACCAATTCCTTACCTCCAACAAGACCTTCTGCTCCAGGTTTTTGTATGTTCTGTGCAGCAGCTCCTTGGTCCCCAATACTCCGTACCACATCATGTTCTTTGTACGACTTCTAAGGGGGCAAGTCAAAAAAGTCAACACAGATGTTCATCCTTTCACTAGGAAGGAATAAAAACCTTGCAATGAAATGGTACCTGTTACATCCTAAAACATAAAGGTGCTTTCAAAAGGGTCAAGCACTCAGAGTGGTCACTGTTTGTGCTAGGTAACTACCCCCCTTTAGACAAATGTCATGTACGAACTGATGATGAGTAGCACCCAGTACCAGAAACACAGACAGAGTCCCCTGGCACAGAACTTGACCATCTCATAAACCAGACATAGCCATATTAGTTCAAGTACACAGATGTACCATTCCTGGGCTATGCAAAGCATCCTGGAGTTGCCCAGTTATTCAAAAGGCCAAACCTGTGGTTTGTATTAAGTCAGGATCAAGGCCAAAATCAGCCTCTGTGGCATTTAGAGCTGAGATGTGCTTCTTTCATGGCTAAACATCCCAAGAGAAAAATCTGTGAGATGATGTAAAATAGAACCAATGCTCTAAATTTATCAATGTATAAATTTAGACCTTATAGTGTAATAAATCAGTAACTTATGTTTGATTTTGAGCCTCAAAGGAGGACTATTTAGACAATACACCTATCTATTCAGCACACTTGCACACAATCAACTTCCAAACTGCACAGAAGTACAGAGTGGCTTCAGTCACTTCTGGCATCAATCCAAAGGTCCAAACCCACCTGCATTTCTCTGGGTGCTCATCACGTTTGTTGTTGAAGTCCAAAGAAATCTTTGCATCCAGTCCAATTCCAAAGTAATTATTCATTACACACTTCTCTGTGTAACATTCACTGCCAAACAGAAGAACAAAACTCCCATTCATAAGTCTACAAAGCATTTGGTGTGTATCTCACACAGAATTCCAGAGTGTCAGGTTGGAAAGGACCAACAAGCCCAAGTGTGTCAGATGCATCACTGCACGTGTAACTCCATAAGCTGATGTTCCCTGGCACTCAGCATGTGAATCCAGTTATATAACTCCAGGCTTCTGCAGTCTGTTAGTTTGCTCTATGAACTAATCTGCTCCTCCACTCAGGTTCATTTGGAAAGGCCCACTCCTTCCCTTCAAGCTCCTTCATACTCACAGATTTTCAGGCTCAGAGTTGAAGGGATCAGCATGGATCAGCAATCGGCTGATGACAGAGCTCCCAGGCAAAGAACCAGACATGCCAGCACGGATATCTGCAGGAAAATTGACCGCGGAGAAGAGTGTGACTAATAACAAGCAAGAAAATAGGTAACTTCAATCTCTAAGACAAGACTGTCTCCTCCTTCTTAAATTATTAACTGGCGACCCTTAAACAGTAGCTTTGTCAGAAAGAAAGGAAATTACCTGCTTCCAGAAGCAGCAATTTGGGGGAAGAGGCGAAAGAACATTGCTGTGGTGATGGGGAAAAGTTGCTGCACAAGATGTGTGAGGTAGGAATTTTGCTGGGTCTGTGCACTTCCAGTGACTTCCACCTTCACATGAAGGGTCTGCTACTCCCAGACTATGGCTGACACTCTTCAGAAACCTTTCTCAACAGCCCCATAGCCCCCCTTCTCTACGTTACTTGGAGATCAGAATCTCTTTGCAAATGGCATTTAAATTCTGCCACTTCTCACTGACAAAAATCTGTTTCTAGGTCTTAGCTACAAACTGGAAACTACTACAGCTCACTCCAAGTCTCCCCTTGAAGTCATCCACAAAGGGATTTCTCTCCAAGTTGACCCTGCACAAAAGAGCACCTGGCAGGACAATTTCATATTCTCATGTGGGGACTGCAGCCTGTGCTACTGTCACCCATGCTTCAGTTGGCTGCCTTAGTGGGAAGTGGTGGGTATTGCACTTACTGGGGTAGAGGATTTTTGTGTTCAGCATTGGCAAGTTGTCCCGGTTTCCTGTCTGGGGAGGAAGAGATGCAGAGCTGCCCAGAGACAAACTTCCTTTGTTTATCAGTCTTTCGCAGGGAGACTTGGAGGCTGCAAAACACAACACAAACACGGCTGTTGACAAATACAGTGCTGTGATTCAGGACAGCACAGAGCAGCACAGCCAAGCAGCAAGACTGGGTTAGGAATCACTCAACAGCAAAACACTTGAGCCACCAGAAAACAAAGAGTTGATAGAACGAGTCATTAACAGACAGAGATGTCACATATGCGCTGCCAGAAAACCTCACAGATTGGAAGGACCAAAATGCCACATGAAAAATATCATAACTGGAGATGAGAAAAAGCTGGTGCCAGCGGCAATAACAGACAGGGTATTGGGCTCCCAATCAACATTCAGGGAAGTTTCAAATATATCTGCAGTGGTCAGGGGTCTCTAACAAATGACTCATATAACACAGTTGTTAAAGCAAATTGGCTGCTGTTCTCTGTCATCTGCAAAGGATGGCAGGGAAATGTCACTAGGTAAATGACATGAAAAATGCTCAAGACTGTCCTTGTCCAAGCACTGAAAGCCAAGAGAACCCAGATTATTGGCTAATTCCTGAATCCTAGGCTCCATATGCTAAGATCATGGACCATCTGAGATACAGCAAAAAGCGGGGTGTTTCATGCACAGGCTAGAGCACTGGAACAGGCAAGGCCTAAAGAGCAATCATGCAAAAACTAGAGAAAAACAGAACCAGAAGGAAACATACATAACACCTCCCTCCCTTTTTACAACCAACAGAAAGAACTGTGATCCACAGGGAAGACTTGCATGGTGGCAGCCCTAGAGCAGTACCTTTCCGCTGGCTCCTCCCCTTGGACACTCCATAGCTGCTGCTGTGGGATGGCTGCAGGGAGATTTTATCCTCGTTCCTCAGCTCCTTGCCCTCCTCAGAGGATGACAGACTAAGGAGGAAGCCCTCTTGCTCCTGGGTCTGGGCGTTCTGCTCATCTACAGCTGTATGGAGAGATGGACTAGGTGAGTGCCTCAGCTCCTCCAACAAGGAACACCTCCCACTGAAGGGGGAATAACAACAGGACAGGACCCCAAATGTCCTGATTCCTTAAAGGAAAGAACAACAAAAAGTGTTCTTTTATAATTTGTCTCAATTAAGCTCTTCTCTAGAGAGCTTTTGGAACCAGGCTGGCTTAGCCTCCTTGTTCACCTTGCTGAGCTCTTTAGCAGTGGACCTGTAAGCAGAAGTGTCCATCTTTAATGACACAAGTACTCAGGCATCCCAAGATATAAACTGTGCTACAGGTGATGGGCTTCCATTTACTTGCATTTAGATGTTGCCAGGAATTCTAACTAGATGGACACGAAATGATTAATAAATTTTCTGTTTGCTTAATCTGTAGTGGTGCAATACCATAAACCACTTGAAAAGGGCACTTAGACACATATAATGGAGGAGGAAGAAAACAGCAGTTGGTAAAAACCAATACAAACAGAGGCAAGAATCAGATTACATACTTGGGAAGAAGAAAAACAGTTTGGAAAAGTTGAACAAACACATCTGAAATGTAGCTGGAGTTTGCTGGAGAGCCAATAAGATTTAAACACTAGCATGATGCCTAAAGGAATCAAAACTTCCTTGGCATGTAATCAACAGACCTTTTCCTCCCCAGCAGGCCATGCCAAGGCACAGCTCTGAACTGACCTCAGCTGCTCTACCAGCTCACCACCCCCACAGGGGGATGAGCCCCCCTTCTTTTAGTCTCTTCCCCTCCCTTTTGCTGACTCTAGAGTTTATCAAAACTACCCAGGAGGCAATCCAACCCACCAACCCAGAAGAAATAGAAATACTTCTGGCTGGATTAAGGAAATTGCTTGGGCTCCAAAAGAACTCCACAAACATCAAACTGGCCTGAGGTAAACAGCAGTAAAATGGGGCAGCAGTGAGGTCAAGGCCTCTACTTCATCAAAAGCAGGTTGTCTGCTCCACTTCCATCATCCCACACCACCTTCACCTTCAGGATAGGTTGTATGTAACACTGCAGTGCTGGAAATCCAAGCAACACTGCGATGCTTTGTAACTTTCTACACAACTGTTCACAGTATACATTTGGGTGTGCACGGACATCACATCTGCATCTTTGGTGCTTTAACCTCCAGTAAAAAGCTGTAAAGTACTTCCTTTGGTATCAGTTAAACCCCCGAGTTTCTGACTAACATCTGGGAGACTGGAGCCTTTCAAAGGAAATAGAACTTTGAGCTATGGCAGTGTGTGCCTAGAAAGACATGGGTCAAGGTGTGGAGGAGAGGGTCACCTGCCTAAGAAGTTAATACCAGAACAGAACTGATTGCACCAAGGTGTAGTATTGGAAGTTTTTCCCAAGGACAAAGCTTGTTTAAGAAGTTCCTGCCCTCTCCTGCAGTTGTACCACAGCAATGTTTTGCTGGGCTCTGCTATAAAGAGTTTTCTGAAACAATCCAAGTTAAAATACTTAAAATGCTTTCTTCCCAAGTATTTTCAGATCTGTTATACAGCAAGGCCACACAAACAGTGGCACTGACACAATTGTGATATGGGTGGGGACAGACAGGAAATGCAAATTAACAGTGTGGGAGGGTAGGAACTTCCTAAACCAGCCCATGGGAGAGAACACACCTTGAGCTTCAGGCTCATTTGCCAATCAATGTTTCCAATAGGTGGGCTTGGCAGAGATGGCACTGCCAGGCTTACTGAGTAGCTTCTCTAGCTCAGGAAAGCTGTTTTCAACAGAGAACCGTACTGCAACCCAGAATAAAGAAAATTTAAACTTCTCTAGAGGCTGTAGGAAGGGACAAGCAGGGATCCTGACAGGTTACCTTTCTCTGCGTGCTCTATTATCTGGCGAATGGCTTTTTTCAAGCTGTTGGCTCTCAGCATCAGCTGCTCCCGGGGCCGGAATATCTGGGGCCGTGCTGTGGAGGACGAGCCCACCGACCGCTCGCTCGAAGAGTCACAGGCACTGCCTGACCCCTCTCCATCTTCAGCTTCCTCTGCAATGGTGGGAGGAGGGTTTGGCAGAGATGAAGATGCTTGAGACTCATCGTTCAGTGTCTTCAACAATGAGTCGAGCTTCTCTTTCAGGACACAGCACTAGAAGGAGAAGAACAACATTTGCGTAGGACTAACAGTAGCATGGGTAGGTTGTTCTTCAAGTGCTTACTCAACTGCTGCTGTCCTAGTTCTTTGAAAACACAGCAGTTCTACACTTCAGAAGTAGAAAACCAAGAAACTTTTCAAATATTACCTTCCTGGCCATGACCTCTGATTCCTCTGAGCTTTCTGTTGCCTTCTCATAGGCTTTCCCTACTCGAGCCACAAAATCCTTCACTGTCTCACAAAGCACCCTAGACAAAGGAGGGAGTGAAAATAAAGTCATGCAAGGATGGTTTCAGGATTTTCACAGTGCAGCTTTCACTTAGAGAAGTTGTCCTCTAAGTACTTACTTGGCTGAGGAGATGACCACTGAGTGTTGGTCAGAAGTCAAAATTTTGGACAAATGAGCAGCCACAGAGTCTTCATAGCAGAGAATCTTCTGCACCTGTTGACAGTCAGCAACAAGCCACTGGAGTGCTGCTTCCCAGCATTACAATATATACTGTGCAACCCTAGCTCCCCAGAGAGTACCTATGACTCTACAGGTTCTTTTTGCTCTGGAAAAGTTCCACAGTCTGGGGCTCTGCTGCTCCCTGAAGACCTGAATCTGATGAAGAAACTAATTCTAAACCTAGAAATCATCAGCAGTGCAGTTCTTAGAGACTCAGATAAACTGCAGGTCTAAAAGCACTGGTTTCTTGTGAGCGCTATACAGCTTGCCACTATTTCAACCATTTGATGTCATGACAGCAAATAGAAGTCAACCATTGCCTTTCTGTCCTGTTCCAAACTATCTTCTCATCCCTCATTATGCCTGTTGACCCTGGTAACCCAACCTCCACCCTTCATTGACTTAGAGCCCAGATCTTTGCACTCTGGCTGCACCCAAGCCATAGCTCAGGTCTGCTCCACTGGAGGTCAACCACTGCTTCCTGCCTCGTCTGCTCTGAAGCTGTGCTCAGTCCCCTGCCCTCTGCATCCTGGGAGGTACCTCTGAATCCTCACTGAAATCTTCTGTGACTGTGGAAGTGGAGGCCTGGCGAGGGAGTTTGGTTTCATACACCATGATGCTCCACCTGTTGAAAATCATACTTGTCACTATAACGCAGATGACTTCCTCCTTTATCCAAAGGAAGTAACAGGTTAGAACCTCAAAGCAGAACAAACTGCACCTTGCGGGGGGGCACGACTGATATAGGGAAGTCACAGAGATGCAGCGGAAATGCAGAGGGACTCAACTGGACAAAGGAAGGATGACAATGTGAACAAGTATTCTACAGCACGGGAAACTTCTTCCCTCTCCACAGAAATTCTATGAGCATTACTCAAGTCAACATGAGAGATGCCAGCACGCAACTCTAAAGACAAGAAATGTTTTTAAATGTACAAAGATATAGAAGAAGTATCAATACTAGGGGTAGACATACACTTCTGCGTTCATTTAATTTCTAAGTCAAATTCAAGATAAATTGGTTCAAGTTTCCCAAGAAAAAAAATAGCTTAAAAAAATAAGTTGTGACTCTAAGGCTGACAAATTCAGTTGGTGAAAACGCTGAAACAAAAGAGAGGACACAGGACATCAGACAATTTCACAATTTGTTACAGTTTTGCAGCAGTACATGAAAAGCCAGACCACCTTTTGTTGCTAGAGATTGACAGTGGATTATGAAAGAAAAAACGTTAACTGGCATTAATTAGTGAGAGGTGCAGCAGCTTGGCAAAATCTAGACTGTCCAGTTCTCCTGGAAGGATGTTTTCAGAGAACTCTTGAATAGCATGTGATGTTAGCGAGGGTTACTTGCCTGTCCAGCATTTTGGTACTGGCCCTCTCCAGCTTCTCCAGGATCTGTGGGAGCTGGGTATCATCATCACAAGCAGATCCCCAGCCTAACACACGGGCTAGGTCATTCCCTGTTCCCAAGGGCAGCACTCCCAGCTGGCACTGCATTAGAGAAAAGGAAACCAAAAGTGAGATTCAAATAGGAAAACACAAGCCAGGAACATCCACAAGTAACATGATTGATTCCTTAACACACCAGTTGGTGAAAAAAAGCTAATCCCAGGGTGGAGAGAAAGTAACTGGATGGGAAAAACAGCCAGAAGAGCGTGCAAGTAAGGGAAAATGTCCTTTTAGTTGCTAATGGAGAGAGGAGTTACCCCCTCAAGGAGCATCTTCCTGAAGTAACCCCTCTTACAGAATTTAACCATCAGGTGGCGCTATTGGTTTCTGTAAAATTAGCAGAGATAGCTCCCAGACAAAATGGAAACTAAAATTAAGCATTGTATGATACCTCTACTCCAGTGAAATTTCTGCCCATCCCAAGACCCAGAAATTACACCACAAGAATTAAAGGGACTATATGAGGAGCACAACTCCTGTGGAACACCCAAGTTTTCCTGCTGCAGCCCTTCCACAGTGTGCCAGGGAAAGTAATCAATTAGCTCTTGCAGAAAACTAGTGCAAAGAGCACTGCTATGGGAAGCTTTCAGCTGCTTCAGTCCCGGGACAAACTACGGCTGCACGGTCAAGGAAAGGCCTCTTCAGCCCAAGGTGTTGTTACTTCATTCCTTCACCCAGCCAAGCTCTTGGGCAGGTACCTGCTTGTGAAGGTTGAGGCTATCGATTTCAGAGAGAACCCAGCCAACACTTCCGTCCCCACCACAAACCAGGATACGGAAAGTGTCAAACTTCTGGAATAAGCGTAAACTACAGAGATGAGAAAGAAAAAAGCAAGAGGGAAAACAAATGAGTTGTTACAGAAAGAAATTATAAACAATTCCAGTCTAGGTAATGAACATGGCATCTTTGCTTATTGCAGGCTCTGATTTCACAATGAATACAGATCGCTGTCAGATTACAGATGAATTAAAATGATTATAATTAAGGAATTATAAATACAGCTCAGCAATTTACAATAGCTATTCTCTACAGAATTATCTCCCAGACGTGCTCCTCTACACAAGCAGGGCACTTTTGTCTGCAAGAAGAGGGAACAAGCATGTGATGGCTGATTCTCCACTGAATGAACTTCTTTTTGCAGCCTTGCTATGTTCAGCCTCACTCCAGTTATTTGTCACTGTTTGGAGTGCTCTGATGTCACTGCCCTCGCTCTCAAGGCCACACCACTCAAAGCAAAGCTTCAAGAGGGGGAACTTCATGCAGTCATTCAGCAAGGAGACAACTACAAGAGGATGTAAAGCCTCACAGGCTTTAGTCCTCCTTCTGGGAAAGCAACATAAATCAGTGCTCTGGCACCCTGTCTGTCCTGCAGGCAGGCAAACAGCTCACCAGTGTGAATTTCTCCACTCATCCTTTCCAGAATAATTTAAAAAAAACCCTCCTTAAGCTGTTTGAAACTCTACTTCTTACTGAACATCTTCAAAAACTACTTTGGCTTTATTTTGGTTTTGTACGTATGTTATTTTTATTATTACCTAAGCAGGATTTGCTGTAGTATATGAAAATTTTTATTTTTATTTTATCAAGCATTGTTGACACACAAAAAATGGCTACCAAAAATGACAGTATCTTGTGGCACTCTTTGACTGGTACCAGCTGAAAATATTTAAATTATCAAGAAGCAGCCTTTACCCTTTACCAACACTTCCTTTTTAAGACAGCACGTAAGAGCAGTTGTTTCAGAAGCTGGGCACCACAGCTTGAGAAAGTAATTGATTCCCTCCCTTCTGTCCTGTTTAAAAGCAAAAAGAGATCTTTTCCCCGGTGTCACCACAAAATCTTTAAGGGATGGAAGTTTCATATACTTCCCAGGTAAGTTATTTCTCTTTTGAGAACATACATCTAATTTTGACAATATTTATTTGCTATCTATGACATCTGTCTGTTCACTTGAGTTAACTGCAGTTAACTCTCCTTAGTAGTATGTCAGGATGCCTGTTACAAGTCTGTTTGCTGACAAGTTTTATTCTGCAGTCAAGCTTTCTGTTTGGTCTTTTTCCTGGGGAGCATTCCTGGAATTCCCCCAAATGCTTCAAGCTGACCTGTTGTTACTGATGAATGGAAATAATAACCTTTTTCAGCAACATTTTTGGTTTTAGCTAATCAATAACACTAAACACAGAGAGGGGAAAAACCCTCCAAATTTCGTAAGACTTCAGTTTTCTCTGAGGAATAGGTTCCTCCATTTGAGGATGAGCTCAACCAAATAAATCCCTTGTACTTTGCTGGTATTTACAAGGAATGTGTGTGTTTCCATAAAAGATCTGCCTACCCAAGGTGAGGTCCTCCATTCATGAGGTCAAACACCTGGGCTGGATTCAGCAGCTGTTTGAATCTTCGCAGAAATTTTACTCCTTGGTTGTCTCCACTTTTTGAGTTGACAAAGACCAACAAAGGACTTGTGCAAGATGGGGGACAAGTAGCTTTCCAGAAACCTGTCAAGGAAAAGAGACGTGAAAGGGAGGAAAAACCAAGAGATACAAACCTGTCCATGGAGATGGAAAGAAAAAAAACAATACCCCGCAGCCCAGTTGTGAAGCAGCTAATACCTTTCTTGTGCTTATGGCACTTCCTGGACAAATGCCAAATGTGCACAGCCCTAAATCCAGCATGAACCACACCCCGTGCTGCCAAGTATCACACTTACCTCCCAGCAGTATGCCAAAATTTTCAGCTTCCCCACTTTCCCAAACTGCTTCTGCAATACAGTTATTCTCAATAAACTTTACCAGCTGCAGCTCAGCAAACACTGACATTACAGGGTGATAAACTGAGTCCAAAAGCAAAGCAAACAAGGTCACTGCCATACTCGGCAATGGCGTCCAGTTGGGAATTTCAGCAACACCAAAACCAGAATTTTCAGCTGCCTGGCATTAAATGTCAGCTGAAGGGACTGTGACTGAGAGGAAGAGAAAGAAGAGGTACTTACAAGCAGGACTTACCATCTGAATCAATGCTGTTGAGAGCAGTAGGAGGAATGACAGATACTTTGCACAGCCCAAGAGGGCACTTGTTTGGCAGCAATTCTTTACATGCCGTATGTACCTGGAAACACCATAAAAAAAAAAAAATCAGACCCTTTTGGGCACTGTGGTGTAACTCCTAAAGCCACCTAAGAAGAGCTGTAAGAGTACGAAAGACGGAGGGGGTGCAATGACCAGGAAATGTCAATTGATACATTTATTGATAGTTATTCCAAGAATGATGTAATCAGAGTCTTCTACTAATTCTCCCCTTTCCATTAGTATGTACTTCTCCTGACATTTGAATTTATGAGACCAGCGGTTCGAGTGCTGAGAGGACCAGATAACAGAGTTTGGGCTTTAGGAGACTTCAAGCATTCTGATTTCAAAATCCCAGCCTCAGCTGAGAGACTTGAAGCAGCAACAAAAAGCTGGGAACTCAAGAAAACAAGAAAACAAAAAACAAAGCAGGAAGACGGGAGGGACATAAGAGGTAAGAGAAGAAGGGATTAATGAAGCCCCCCTCTAAAGAAATACAAAGTAGAGCAGTAAATTCAGTAATTTCTGGTACATGAGGACTGCAAGATAGAGGGTTTGCTTGGGGTTTGGGTCCCCCTTTCCAAACAAATATTTTGTGCTACTTCTCTGCCTAGTATTACAGACAACTGGAAACACAGCAAGATCTGCATCACTGCAGTTGGGAGGCAAGAGAAGTCTATTGCAATGAAAAGGAAATTGCTATTATTAAAATAGCTGAGCATTCTTTATAGTTTGTTGTACCTTTTCAACTTGTAGAAATAATAACAGTAATAACGTCCCTTTGAAATATAACGTATTCCATGCCTGAAGCATTGATTCATACCTACTGCAATTAAGATTCTTCTATGAAAGCTCACTCTCAAAATAAGCTTTCAGAGGAGCCAGGTATTTATTTCAGTTACTTTTATGCATCTTTGTGACACTTTTCAGCACAATTAAATCTCTCTCTCTTGCAGAACAGAAAAGTCCTCCATGGCAAATGCTGACAGCACAGTTAGAGATTTTGTTTCAAGCAAATATCAAAAGAACACACCACAGAACTGATCAAAGATTCTCCTTTTACTGAAACAATCCCGTTTCTTCCACTCACCATGGCTTTGCACCACAGGCAGCGCCAGTCCTGCAAGCGCAGGACACTGCCACAGGTTTTATCACACACGGTGCACTTGGCACTCACGGGCAGGTTTCCCTCCAGCCACTGATGTGGCATCGAGATCTGCAAAGGGTACAGAGAGACAGAAGCAATATGGACTTTCCAGAGAGAAGCCTAAAGGTGCAGGAGGCACTGTGGCTCCGAGATAAGACAGTGAAGCAAGTCTTTACATGCACTGTTTAAGGAGAGCAAAGGCAATTTCTAGGAAACACCTGAGGACTGATTCTGGCATTTTACATCATGCTCAAGCTTAAAGAGTTCAAGTGACTCACCCCAGACTACCCAGGAAACACTGACTTGCAGTCAGTGCTCAGGTGCTGTTCCAAACACTCATTTAATTTGCTTTTGCCAAAATCAGATCAACTTCCCTGTGCCTCCACCTATTTAACATCCCCAGTCCACAGCAGGAGCTTCTTCCTACTAAGGAGTGCTTGCTATGCTGGCTGGACTTTTCACACAGGACCTCATGCTCTAGAGGCCTTTCCCATATAAAACCCAAAATTTGCTATTTTCAAGTGAAAAAGAAAGCTACAGAGCTTTTTATAGAGTCAGTGCTTCCACATTAAGGCAAGGCTGAAAGAGCACCTACCCCATCCTCATCCTCAATGATATCCTTCCCGATAGAGGCCAGAGTTGTCCACTTGCAATTGTTGGTTGCCCGCACAGCACAGCGCTTGTGGGCTTTAAACTTGCACACTAGGGAGGAAGAGAAGAATACATTAACCCTGCCTCAGAAGGTCCAATGTGGCAGCATGTGTTTGGCTCCAGAAGAAAGCATGGGCATATTTTACCCTTGTTAGCATCACCAAAACCATCAGCTCTGAGCGTTCCAAGAACAAGGATCTAGTTATTAATTCTTGCCTTGTCACTTTTGCCAGCTGCTTGTACAAAGCTTAGTTATCACTTTGTTAAATTTGACATGATTTACACAGTTGTAAACTCCTACATCCTTTTATATACTGTGGGTGTCAGCTCAGCCCCATTAAGGAGCCCGAGCTGTGCATAGCCAGGCATGTCTGCTAAGCCAGAGCTGTGAAAGAATAACCTCCTGGCACTCACACACTTAACAAGGACGTTCTTAGAAACACAATTATTCTTACGAACAGGAGTATTCTGGCAGATATTCCATCTGATACCTCAGAAGTGTGTATCAGCTCACTGCAGACACACGACTTTGATAAGGGATGGCAGTCATTGGGTATATGGGCAACAGTAAAAAGGCAGTAGAGCTGTCCCTGCCGAAGCAGGTGGGGGGAGCAGACCTACCTTCGCAGGAGAGGCCGTGCGAGGTGACCCCGGACAGTGCCTCCCGGCACACGTTGCAGTACGTGGGCCGGGCGTGCGAGCAGGCGTACCAGTTATGCATCCCTGAGAAATGGTCCATGCTGTACTGGGTAGACTGATGGCATAAATGTATTACAGCAAAGCCTAAAGTACAGCAATGAGATTTCTTTTCCTTGAAGACTCGCATGAAGCAGTCAGAAAAGGCAGAAACAGAGCGCTTTTTTACCAGGGAAGAGCAGGCCACGTGCAGTTTATACACATCAGCAGTAACTCAAAAGGGTCTTTAAGCCAAAAGAGACTGCCTGAAGAAGCCACACCTTCATTCCCACTCCTGTCCCACTCCCATCCTTGTCTCTCTACAAGACTGTGCAGGGAAATGAGCTGGAGAATTTACCCGCCACAGAATTCATCCCCATTTTTTTGCCGGATTAAGTTTTCAGCAAGATCGGTTCCCCAGCGTGGCTTATTGTGTAGCAGAGGAATGACTATGCCAGCAAAAGGGAGACAAGCATCAGAGTGGGGAAAACACAAGACAGCTGCTTTGGGTGGCAGTGCTGCTCTCACTCCAGCCCCAGGAAGCAGGCAGATGGGCCGAAGCAGGCAAGATGTGAATTAGGGCATAGGGAGCATAACTGAAGAGTGAAAAGGTAATAGGAGAGGAACTGTGCTTCATAAGCTACCCATACTCTGGAAAGTGCTCTCAAAGTTACCAAGGGAGCATAGACAAAGCCACAAATACTCCTTGGAGAATCACTTCGGCGTATTTGGGATCAATTTTACAGAAGGCCTCACACTATTACCCATTATAGTGAATAAAATGACTTCCATTAACTTCACTGGAAGCTGATTGCAATCTGAAAACAAGCTGTGAGTTAGCAGATGAAGCACAGAGTACAAAGGAACACATTTTCCCATTACCTCAAAATGTTCTTGGTTTTGTACAGTCTTCAGTGCTGCAATCCAATCTTCCATCTCTTTTCTGTTATCAGCACAAAGGATGAGCTTCCGACATGGAGTGATAATCTGGAGAGAGAGAAAGTGAAGAGTGTGTATTCTGGGCACGTCAGTGAGAGACAGCAGTAGACAACTTATCAGTGCAGCCTCCTGAAGCTATTTTCAGAGGCACTGAGCTGCACAACACAAGTTATTTGCACCTTTCAACCATGTTTCTCTTCTACCATAACATATCTTAATTCCTCCCTAAATGTACAAAACCACAGAGACTTTACTGGACTGAGTAAAGACATCTTTCACATCCAAATAACAGCCCGACACAAATCAAACACAGACCAGCAGGATTGCAAACCTTGCAAAAGTCTCTTCACAGTACTTAATGACTTTCTAAATTGGCAACAACATTAAAGCATTTTGTTGATAGCATAATATATCAGTTTCTAAGAATTAATGAATCAGATAACATATTCCATAATACCATACTAAAAATCTGGTTAGTCATGAGACAAGGGGGGGAATGAGGACGGGAGAAATAAAACCAAATAAGCAATCTAGAAAAGAAATCACTATATTTTGAACCCCCACCTGAGGGCTTGTTCTATGCTTATCACCTAAAAGACATTCCAACAAATGTTCCACTAACAGCTTGAGGTTGTGGTGAGTTTGCCTCTCACGAAAGATCCTGTGCTCAGTGTGGTGCTGTCCTGGGCTAATCCTCACACATTACTTGTCCTGTGTTAAACCACCAGTGTTTGAACAAACCAGCAGAGGACAGTCAGGGGGCCAAGGCTCCCCTCTGCCCAGGGAGGCAGCAGGTCCCCATGTCCCACCAGCTCCCGTCCCTTCAGTCAGACGGCGGCAGCAGAGAGAAACAAAAGCTCTTCAGAGGACTCTGTGCTGTCTGTTCACCTGCGCTCCAGACCTGACTAGAAATCAACATTTATTCTTTCTCAGATGAAAGTCTTCCTTCCCCACACTGTAGTTATATTACTGTCACCTCTGTACTGATTTACATCAAACTGACTTCTTAAATTAGACCAATACTGAAGTGTTTGCAAGACTTGGGTTTGGGAAAAGCTGCACTAAGGTTGAGCACCATTAACAAAAATCAAAAGGATCCCTTTTATGCCAACTCTAAAAATTGCATTTTTTTTCCTTTCCTACATCCCTCGAGATTTTTGTAGGAAAACAACTTCCTACATAGTCTGCTTTTCCAGCAAATTGTACTGAGAGAATGGATTAAAATAAACTTAGTTTGCGTCAATTTGATGAGGTTCAACCATGAAGCCAAAGTTTTGTTATTGAACACTGAAACATCCCCACACATCAGCCCAACACATGACCCCTGTAATTACCATTTTCCACTCCGTCTCTACTTCTCTAATTATCATTCATAAGAGAGATTAAACATAAAAGCCTCTGAAGTTCAACAGCAAAATTCTACTTGATGTTGAAGTGCCTCAGAACATCTGCCAAGAAATATGGATGCAATGTCAACAAAGAAGATACACCTGGAAATTTCTGCTTTCTTTTAAGCTCTTCAATTGTCAAACTGTACTTCTGATAGACTTGAGCATTCCCCTGCAATAACATCAACCTTTCCCAGAGGCATGACCAATACCTACAAAAGGATGCTACAGACACAGTAAGAAGGCAATGAAAGGAGCTAAATCCCTTTTTAAAGCACAGACTGGCCATTCATATTAGAAACACAGTTTTGGCATTTGGACCATTCTGTCTTGGAAAAAAGGACTGATCTGTATCAACTGTAAGCAGAGAGAAATAAATGTTTACACCACTCTAAAAATAAAACTTTGAAGAACCTCTCTCTTCCCTCACTTTCCTTTAAACAATTCCAGCTCTGATAAAATTTATTCTCAAAGAAGATAATCACAGGAATGTTTCTTCTTCCTCAGGAAAGCGGAGAAGTGGGCAGTTAAATGTATTTCCATCAAAAACTCTGCTATGTAAGACTGGCTACCCTAAAGAAACTTTTTACAGAGCATGAAACACTGATGCAAAAATCAGTGTGAAGTTAGAGAAGAACAAGGAGCATCTTGGAGTTCTGCTAAGAGGAAGCAGCTCTTTCCCTGGAAATAAAAGCAAGTTCAACTAATTTGTTCAGACAGCATTGGGCCTCCCTTTTTTGTGGTACCAAAGCCAAGAACATCTCTAATTGCAGACGTACAACAGTACGATATGTAAAGTCCAAACATCCCAGGATGAAGCATCCAAGGACCTTTAACTGCTTTAAAACCAGCCAGGTTCTGTAAGGAACCACCAGTCCATTCACCAAGGCACTGGGCAAAACCTACGAGTCAATGCTAGGAATTTTCCTGTTTTTCTACCTTTTTTCGGGGCAGGGGGGACAGGGGAGAAGGGAAAATGCAAGCTATAGCATAGTTTTTAATCACATTGGAAAACATGAAATTTAAAATATTGGCATAAAATACAGAAATGCAGACGCTCCTTTGATAAGAATTAATTTTTGAGGTTACTGGAGAGATTGTCCAATACAGAAAACAACTCCTTCTTAAGTCATCTACTATATCATCTTAAAAATGCCCACAGTGTTAGACAATCCTCTGTTCAAAGAACCTTTGAAGTTAAAGTTTATAAGACAAGAGGATAAGGGATTAAAAGATTTTCATACATGAATCATCCAGACAAAGAGACACAGAATTAAAATAAAGGGTTTATTGTGTAACTACAAAACTGCAAATAAAATATAACTGTGCAGGTTAAACTTACGAAGAGCATTCCCCATTAGTCAGTTCGAAAGCAACATACACATTGGGATTTATCAGTATCACCAGAGACAGGAAATTACAGAATAAAATCTCAAACCTCACTCCTAAGGAGGACAAATTAAGACAATTCAGCTTCACTGTGAAGGATAGATAAGATTTTGATGTAACTATTGCAACAATTCTTTGGGTAAATGAAGAAACCATACAAACCCATTTTCCTGATTACCATGCAGTGGTGCATTTATTGCTTACAGTTAAACACTTTAACAACGATAATTAGGAATCCAGAAGCATGTGAATAGGGACACTTCCTTCAAAGTGGTTCCAGAGCCCTTCTCACAGGCTCACACAGAGCCCAGCCAAGCCCAGGTACCTTGGGAGCACAGGACACTCCTGCTGTCCTTGCATGGCAGCAGCCCCCAGGCCTTACCTGCAGGGGCTGACATGCAGCAGGAGAGCCATTGTACTGTCCTGAGCAACCCAAGCAGGCTCTCATTCCCAGGGAAAGGACAACACTCCTCCTACCACACTACCTCCCAGTACTTTCAGCTGCAGACACCCACCTGTTGAAGGACACTGACAGGGACAAAGGCTGTCACAAACACTGCGCTGTCCAGACGAGAGCCACGAGCCATCTAACACCTCGCACCAAAAAAAATCAAGTCATTCTTGTCACCTAAAAGAAGCCACAGCAACCTCCCCCCGGAAAGCTGTCCTTCCCCAGCCAGGCACTCCGGGCACAGCCGCGATGTGCCGGCGCTCCAGAACGTGGGGCTTGGTTATCCCCGTTGGCAAACGTGGCCACAAACCAGCACAGTCCAGCTATTTTTTATGTTCTGGCTCCAGCTTTTGACTAACATCCTGGAACAGTGTATTCCACAGGATGACGATGCACTAGGTGAAGTAGCATTTCCTTTTATTTGTTCTAAATTTACAAAGCAGTAATGTCATCCCGTGACCTCTTGTTCTCATATACACGGAGAGCACGAAAACAACGATCTGATTGCTTTGGAGTTAGGAGGGAAAGCTGCCTTGCTCGGAGTTAAAAACAACACAATAAAAAGTCTTCAGATTTATTTATAATCTCACACATTTTTGGTCAGTTTGGGGATTGGCAGAACTCTGAGTGTTCCTGCTCTGAAACAGCTCAGAGTTTTATCTAGATATGAGCAGTTACGCAAATTAAAAGTGCGGGTTCTTCCTAAAAAGGCAGTATTAAAAACTCACACACTTTTTTGATCTTAAATGCTACTGAACCTTTGAGTGTGGTTCTTTAGATTTCACTCCTCATTAGGAACCGGACACTCAGAACACATCGCATAGTGATTGAGACCTGGCCATAAAAAGAGCTCCACAGTAATGGGGTAAGAAGCTGCCAATCCCTCTAATCAGTCCTGGAGAGCAATAAGGGTGGGAATGGCAGGAAGGCTTAAAGGCATTTCAAATTAGGAAACAGGTTAATTACAAACTTCTCACTGCATATGAAAGTCTAGAAATATCTCTTGTGGAAAAGAGGGTGACAACCAGCTCCCAAGCAGGTCACCCCTTTGTAGGCAGTTATGTGCCCCCTTGCAGATGAGTCATTTTAAGTGTGTTACAGAAACTCTCCATTTTCAAGCTCGCTCACTCTAAATATAAAAAACCCTAAATCTGAAAACAGCCATGCCTTCATTGGCTGTCTTGTGCAAATTCCAATGCTCCCCTAACACTTAAATTTCAGCTTCACCTCTCCCCTCTGTCTCTCCCTGACATGGCATATGCCCTCTTACCAGCTGTTAACCCCCACCTCTCATGTTGACCCACACTCCTCTGTCCAAAACTAACACCAGTGTACTGACATTTCAAATCTGGACAGCTGGCAAACAGCAGAGCCAACCAAAGAAAATTCCTCATTTCATATTCTAAAAATGGGCTGATGTCCCTGGATGTCCTTCCCTGATGAACAGCTGTGAATAATTGGATTAGAAAGGCAGTCCAAAAGAGACTCCTATATTAGACCAAATTTGAAAAAGAAATCTGCTATACTTCACCCTCTGCTGTTCTGCTGTACTGAGCAACTTTCCCCCCACCCCCCCCACCAGCTGGAGCATGAACTTCGTTCTCTGGTCTTGCTGCCACCCAAGCCAACTTTATCATCTCTGCTCACTTCCTCTTTGCAGCATTTTCTGGCTGCCCAGAAACTTCTCAGCAATAAAGTGACAGTGTGGCCAAGCATGCCCTGGGACTGTTTGTTATTAGAGCAGATCTGGTGAGCTCAGTGACCACAAAAAATGGCAAGGCAAGTTAAGATCACACTGGCCCAACCACGGAGCTGGCAGAAGAAATGCTGTGGGGGGATATATAACTTTGCTAAATATAGTTTTCCTGATGTGATACATTTCTCAGAGTGCCCAAAAGCGTGCGTGTGAGAACACCTGCTCATTCTGACTGCTTCCTTTTACTCATATCCTGTTCAAATATAGTCTTATGTTCAAAGGTGTTAACCATAAATCCCCCAAAGAGATCCTGATTATTCCAAACAGTTGATGACTTGAGTACAGAGACAACAGGAATTTCTGGAGCTCAAAAGACCCAGAAACTAGAAAAAATTTAAAATCTGCTCTTCACATATGGCAAAGATGGGGAAATCATCGACCGTCTGTAGCCAGCTGCTACGCCTGCTCTGCACAGTAGAGACTGCTCTTGGCGTCCTCAGAGCCCAAAAACCCAGGAAGAAAAACTGGGTGAGACTGTAACAAGGACCCAGCCATTCTTCCACTTCAGCTCCTGTTCTAGAGACAGCAATAGTTCAATGAACACTGTGATACAGTAAAAAACTCTCTTGTGTTCATCAGCAACACTCACAAATCAGCAAGTTCAACTCTAAGTTTCAAACACAGGGCAAGATGGATTAAGTGTGGATTAAGCAAAGACACGGGGTTAAAAAAAAAGACTGTGAAAAAGGAAGAAGAAAATACAAGTTTCACATTCAAATCAGTCCTTTACACTTAAAATCTCTAAACTGTGTCTTATTTGATGTCAGCTTCTGCAACAACGTAGGGCTCAGCACCAGAGCAGCAAAGCCTTAGGCAGCAAGTCAGTATGACTTTAGTAGGTCTCTACAGACTGGAAGAGAGAAATAACACAAGTATCAATGCTCACACTATGGGGGACCAAGCCTTGCCTTCTTCCACAGACAACATCCCTCTCCTACTCTGCAATTGAGCTTTCACCCAGTTTTGCCAACAAATCCACTCCCATTAACTCACTGCAGAGGTCACTCAGAGCTCTCTAAAATTGCACTGATTTTCTCCCCCCAAAGCCTTGATGCTACAGGAGAGAAAAAAGCAGCTTTTCATATAACGCTGGAGAAATGCACCAGTTTTTTATTTATTTTTACAGTGCAAGATCTTAATTTCTGCTAAAATGACAATCTTCCACCTATGGAAACTCTTATTTCCACCAAATAAAACAAGTCATTAATGTTCTTACAGTTGTGTCGAATTCCTTTCCTTTTTTCTTAAACAGCAATAACAACGTGCTCAAATCTTTGTACACAATATACTGGGTATTTTATCCCCAACTTCCACATGACAGGTTCACCTTCACTTTCAGTCTGTAAAATCCAGGACAGCTCAAGGTACAGGATTTGTTGTGGTCTCTTGAGGACCATTTTTACATTATTAGGCTCGTGCCTCTTGCAATCTGTACCCCATGTGCCAGGGCGCCAGTGCACCTTCTCCAAGCACTGGCACTTAGGTCACTGTGCTGCTAACTCAAGCTGGCCCTCCATGTGGGATTGCTCCCAGTCCCTATCTTCCCCCATGCTGCAGTGGGAAACCACATCAGACAGAGCATTCCCTGGGAAAATTATCATCTCTCATACCAGGGTCACATTCCTACATGCTTCTGGAAACTGTTCCTAAACAAGGCACATTCCTGTTCTTGGCAATTGTTAAGAGGAGCACAGACAAGGAGAGGATTTTAGGACTTTTGCAACCACTTAACAGATGTCAAAACCTAGAGCACGCAAGGTCTTTGCCACTGTAAGCAGGCAAGAAGTGCAAACTATCCTGGTAATTCAGGTCTATTTATTACTAGAGATCTCCATAGATGGAGCAGCCCGCAGAGGGAGCTGACAGCATCTTAGCACAGCTCCATTATCCGCCCCATCTCCACTTCATGCAGCAGATGCACACATACATCCCTTTGCCTGTTTTCCAAAGGACAGAGACCTTCCAGGAAGAGTTCCTAAACAGAGTTCCCCTCTGTCCAGGAAGGGCAGCCCATTTGGGAAGGTAAAGGATATTCCAGAGAAACCTTCTTACTCACTCAAACAGAAGCAAATCCATGAAGAGCAGAGGAGCAGGTCAGTGCTGCCCTGTGGTGGAGCTGCTGTCTCTGTGGGCTCACACATGGCAAGACTTCCAATAATAAATCACAGCACCGGGTAATAAAAGGTCTTGTCCACGGTAGGAAAATGAACTGTGACTGACAGTTTATTTTTTAGTAACAGCTCCCCACAGTCCTCTAGCCTCAGCTGTGTTGAAAGGAGCCTGGTAGCTAACGCAAAAGGAAATGAACAGCTTTCAACAGGCTTGAAGAACCAGGAGCCTTCCACACTGGGTCTCCAGGCAAAGATAAGTCCTGTTTCATGCACCATCACAAGCACCACAAGCAGACAGGCTGCATTTCTGCAAGAAACACTAGCAAGCCTCTCCCTCCATAAAAAGGAGTCTTCCTTCTAGAGCAGCTCCCTTGTAAAGCTAAACATGTTCTCAAATGACCTCCTGTTCACCAGAGGTTGTTCTGCCTTTATGTCCTCACCTGGAGGGGAGAAGAGGCTGAAATCTGCAGTCTTGCTCAGGAAGGGAGATAAAACCCCAACAACAGCACTGCGGTTACAAAGAGATTATCAAACAAAAGCTCGCAGTGTTCAGGCACAAGGGCAGACACTAATTTCAAAGCAGTAAACTTCCCTTTAGGGAAACAAAACTTCTTCACAAGCAGTTGCCTTCACTTTTCAGCTCCCTCTCTATCCCGTCCCTCAGTAAAACACATAAAGCTCAATCTGATCTCTTCCTCTTACAGTAGCTTAAACTTTCTCAAAAACTTCTGCATATTTTCAGGACATTCTGTAACGTACAGTAGCAATCGCCAGATCTCTCCACCCACAGCAACTTCTTCCAGACTCCTCAACTCTTCTTCCATGTTTATCCTCTCTGCGATGGTTTTTCTCCAGATTTTTCCTTCTTTTGTGACAGCAGACTAATGACCAGCTCCCATAGGAGGCTGGATTAACAGTCCCAAAAATCCTTGACATGAAAGGATTTTAAATGACTATTTTCACTGACTAACAGTGACTCAGAATGGTCTGTTTACCAAAGGGCCTTTTCTCAAGGAGAAAAAACTGCACTCAAGTCTGGATTACAAGATACTAAAATAGCAAAGTATTTGGAAATTGCAGTGGTTCTGACAGGAAATGGGGAACAAACTGCACTTAATGAAGGGAGGGGGAAAACCAGCAGAGCGATTCTGGACACAGCAATACATGGCTCTACTCATATTTTCAGTTGCTTATAAAGGAAATTCTGACAGCTGCCAATATAAACAGAGCAGGAACACTAGCAGAGAGTGTACAATTCCTGAACGTGTACACACATGGGTGTGGAAAAGACAACAACCCCCAGCAAAACCTGAATTTCCAATGTGTGCTCTAATTTTGCCCAGTTTAGAGAAGAGAGTTTAAAAACAAGGAAGAAAGAACCATCCCGTTCACAAGTCCCTCTTTTCTAATCTATCCCTTCTCCAAAGCTTATCAGGGCAATCCATGACTGTGTGAGGACTCAGGACACCTGGTGACTCCCCTGTGCCACTCAGACCCCGTAGTCAGTCTTTTTGCCCAGTTCTGAGTGCTGGTGCCTCCCCTTTGAGTTCCTCAACCCTGTGCTGAAGCAGCAGGACAGGAAGACCCTCTCCCTTGCCAGGAAACCCAGTGACTCCCTGCAGCATGTGTTCAATCCCATGTTTTCAGAGGTCTGAGGCCACATGGGGCAGTTTGGGGAACCTGTGCAAGTGTCAAATCACGCAGATTTCCCTGATCTCTACCAGTCCAAGCTCAAAGTTCATGTCTGACTTTCTGAAAACAGCTTGTAACAACAGTTCTCATATTCTTTCTCCTCATGAAAATAAGTCACACGCTCTTTCTCGAAGCCTGTATTTCAAAGCAGCACAAATAAGCTCTGATCTGGGTTCCTCTTGTTCAAGCAGTGCCTTACAGCCACACATGAGCCTCAAAATTTTTGCAGCTTCAGCAGCTCTATTTACTCTTTCAAAACTACTCTTCAGAGAAGACTTCACTGCCTTCTCTGCTAAAAAGGATATATTTTTACTTACAAGCACTAATACAAAGAATTCAACTTGACACAAATCACAAAGAGGCAAAAGCCACTTTCACTTCATTGTGAATTAATCTGCAAACATCAAAAACATCCTCTCCCCAACAGGAAGTACCCTCAGCACTTTTATCTTTTGTTGAAATTCAAGCACTTTGCCCCCTGTTTTTAGGAAAGATTTGTGCTATTTCTCCACAACGTCAATAAGCTGGGACAATACTGCAAAAACATTGAGTCTGGAGATCAGACAGTAACACGCAACTTCACAGGACAGAATCTGGCAACTTTGCTACTGCAAAGTCAGTACTAAGTAACAAGGTTATAATAAGATAAAATTTTAGCAGACCTCAGGCTTCTGTACAGCTGGAGAATGACATCCATTGCTTCTCAGAGATGACAGCACTCTCTCATTCAGGAGCACCAGCAACTCCCTGTTCCTCAACTTACCACAACCACTGTCGCCTCCAGTCATGCAAGTGCTCTGGAAGAGAGGTATTACTCTAACAGTAATACTTCCTCTCTCCTGGGACATTGGTCAGGGTGACTCACCAGTTAATAAAACAGGATTTCTTAACCGATAGGTGCAGCATTTCCAATAGCACCACAGGCACATTTCTCTTTAGCCCTGTTCTGGAGAACTCATCAACCTAAGTCCCTCAGGTCAAACATATTCCAAAGAACTCGAGCTCCTGATGATCTGTTACACTGGCACAGATGCCATGTTTCCCAGTGCTCAGTCCAGAAAACTCAGCCTCCTGCTCTTACCTTTCATGCCCAATCGTCCTCTAAACTAGTGTCCAGAGCAGCCTACTCCCTAAGGAAAAACCTAAACAGACCGCTTGACATGCGATTAACAGGATTAGTCTCGTCTGTGGTCAGTCTCTCTGAGCTATGTTCCACTTGCCACAAGCTGATTAGCTGTCTGCTTAAGGAGGAGCTGGGCTAAGTTTCCTTCTGACGGCAGTGGAGTGGAGAGGCAGGCGCTGACTGCAATAATATGCTGTTTCCTGTCTGCGGCTGAGCTGAGAGGTACTTCCCAACAGAAAAGGGTTTACAGGAGCTCAGGAGCTCAAGCTCCACCTCTCCTAGTGAAGAGCCTTTAACTATGGAGGAGGGAGCACCAGCATGGCTCCTGGTGCTCAACAACATGCTCTGACCCAGCTTCACTTCCACTAAAGCATCAGAAAGAAGAAACCAAACTACACATGACTCTTGTTCCATACAAAGGAGCTTTCTCCTATGGGACCTCAAAGCTCTGAATCAGAGGGGACAAGGCAATGTTGTGATTCATGTTACATGAATGAGGATGAAAGTCCACATCACCATTTGGTAGCAATAATTGGAAAACATTTACAAAACTACCATGTGAAAATCCTATTGGAACATAGTATATGTATCCGGAAAGATCTGATGTGCTTTCTGGGTCCTTTCCTGATGATGACAGGTGTTTTTCCTAGATTTAAAGAACACACATTTTATCTTTATACAAATCCTGCACAAGGCAGGGAAGGGTCAATGAACTGAGAAGGACTCACTCTATATCAACTGTGCCACAACTGCATTGAAAGTAGCAAGCTCAGCTCATTTGGCACCTTCTAGAAAAGAACAGATCTTCACCCCACACACCAATCTGAGGAGAAAGAATTTGCTCAAAACACAAGCATTTACAAAACTGGGCCAAAGGAGGTGACCCAAAGTCTCTTCAAAGACTCTTTAAGGGACAGATGTGGTGGCAAAGTGTTGACCTGAGCAACAGGCAATAGAGTGATTGGTGTGCCTCAAACACTGTAGGTGTCATAGGAGAGAAGGGGCACGTTGGATGGATCAGGTCTATGACACAGGTAAACAGTCATTTTGAAAGACAGATCAGTCAAACTCAGGCTTCCTGGCATGATCTAGAGAAAACACTATTCCAGGTCAAAGTATGGAATTCATCCTCACTGTGTATTTTGTTTTAATGCTCCTAACACAGCTGCAGGCTAGTCCATTAAGTGGGCATCTTAACAAATCATGTAACTGCAAAACTGCACTGTCCAAGAAGAAACTGCTCATGGAAAGAGCTGAAGTCTCGCTGTGAAGACCCAACTCACCCTGTGTGACCTCAAATCATCTGCTTTTTAGAAATCATAAGAGGTTTTGAGGGCATGGCTGAGAAAGCTCTGCTCAGAAATCAGTCAGGCTCTGACCTCACCCATCCAATGCTGCTGATTCTATTTCATAAGTACAAATGTAGCACACACTGATGGCAAGAATCCAAGCTGAAGGTTGTCTGTTCTCTTTGAAATAAAGGCTCCTGAACTACCAGGACAACAGAGCTATCACTGAGTATGTACCACAGCAGATCCTCTCTATGGGCCTGTGCAAGACAGCAACCCTAGGAAAATGCACTGGTGAGAAACCTATGTATCATGTACTAAGGGATATATATGTAAACACCTGTCACAGCCCAGACAGCCCAGAAGAGTTACCTTGCAGACAGCTGACTCTGCAGGGGAGAGATGGCAGAGATGTTTCAGAACCATCAAACACCACACCTATGCCTAACGAGAAAAGAGAGGTCTGGCATGGGGCTGCTGTTGAGACTTGTTCCCAGAGGCTTCCTGCTGACTGCCTCTGCAGCCACACTGCCTGACCTAAAGGAACAACAGCTAAACATAAAGCTTTTCCTTACACTTCAGGGGACGCAGCTGTACAACATCTTGAGCTCAAAGATGCCCTTAGTCACATGCTCCCAGCCCATTCTGTAGTCATCCATCTCTTAACTTTGGGTAGCAGTCCTGAAAACTGTCCTTACTGCAAACAGGATACACTTACTGAGGAAATCTATGCAGGATCAACTAAGTAAACAACTGTGGAATTTGTTATTACACATTTTTCTTTTTAAAGGAAGAGGTTTGCGTCTTAAAACACATTTTTCTCGCTCTCCTGCCTGCTGACAGCAAACAAATTACCTGCCAGATATGTCCTGTGCAAAACATTTACTGGCAGCTATTTTTTAACCTTATTCCCCTGTGCACAGAACACAATCTTTGCTGGCTCCATGCTCTGGTTTTCTTGTCTCATGATGCTGCCTCCCCTTGCTCCTCCACTGCCCTTCCTTTCACCAGTTTCTCTTCTGACTGGTCAGCCCTTATTACCTCTTTGTTTTGGATCTACATTGCTTCTCTAAGTGATTTATCTGGAGCTTTTGTCTCCCATCTCCTTTGTCAGTACCTCAGGGGTGTCACTCGGACAACCTGACCAACAGAATCTGTACATTAAGCAGTACAGACGTCTGGACAGAGTTTGAACTTCCTAAGAAAGAAACCACTCTTTCATAAATCCAAAATTACCAGTCTCCATTGAAGAAAACACAAAACCAAAAAGAAAACCACATCTAAAACTTTGCTATACAATACCAAATGCTGCATGTTTTTGGTTTAGGAGAAAAACTCAAATTGTGTGTCCCACTGATTTGAAAGAGGAAAAATAATCCATCAAAGAACTCAGAGTTTTAGAGAGGAACTAATCATGGGTCAACACTTCACTGACACTGAGCCCCATGATACAGTGCTCAGCTGGAGACAGTGCAGACTATCTGCTGCTGCTTGAGTTTCAAGGCAACCCTATACTTTTACCTGCTAGATAAGGCAGGGAATGTCAGAGCCTTACACCAGGGTCTTGGAAATAACTCTTCACTGCTGGACTTGGATGGGGCAACTTGACAGAGCAAACACACTATTTCCTTCTGTGTTCCCTAAACACAGTGTTCCTGATAGAGATTAGATCTCTCTCAAGTATAGCAATAAGCAAAACAGTAACAGTACACTTACCTGAAAATTCAGTCTTTGTTTATATTTGAGAAAAGCGAAGCAAGATCCAAGACAAAACGCTTTATTAACAGGTAAATAACTCCACATTCTTGAAAACGTAGCCCCTACTGAAATCACTGCAGAACCCTCTCTGTGCTCACACAATGACATGTGACAGCAACATCTACTATAAGACCCAGATGACTCCTGACTGTACAATCCTGGATGTAGAAAGTGTTTTCAAGCTTTGGGAAAGTGTTGGGGGTTTATCTGGACACAGGGTGGGCACTATGGCTGCTTTGCACAGGCACTGCAAAGCCAAAAGCTACAGCTACACAAGAGAATCATCCTTTGGCAGATGTTTAAAGCAGCAGGCCCCTCCTGCTGCAGCACAAGGCCCACTGCTCAGCATTGGTCACCACCTGCAGGATCAGCTCCTCCCTCCACCTCGCACTGCCTCCTTTCTCCTGAGCCCTTTGGACGCTGCATGGAGGTTATTGCTGTTCACCACCTCTGAAGCTCACATGGAGACTCAACACTCACCCTGCAGGGCTCATGTTAATGGCTTTTTTCTGCACACCAGAGGCTCTTCCAAAAATGGAGCTTGCAAAACACCTGCACCTCAGAAATACAATCATTTTTCCTCCTAGTTCCTGAGCCTGAAGAAGACAAAGCAGGAACACCACCACATTTCCAGACTGCAAACTCATTCCACATCTAACAAGTATCCTGAACCAATTCCACAGTTATTTCTGTGCTATTTCTTTCTGTTCCTCCTTTTGCTTTCCCACTATATATAGCATCCATATATAAACACACATACAGATGCACACAAATAAAGTCAGAGGAAGAAGTTTACATATTTGAATGCCTGAAGGGAAAACTAAGTTCCTTTAGCAAGATCTGCAGTATAAACATCAACATCACCCCTAATTCCCCCAACAGAACAAACTTTTCTGTCCCACTGTGTGAATGGGTTCTATCAAACCCTCTGAGCTTACAGGTAAGAAAATCCCTGAATACCAAGTTTTAGCACAATATGTAGTAACCTAAAGCACTTCCCATGGGCACAGAGATAAGTTATCACATTTGTAAAGAAAAATACGTTTATGATTTTTTCATTATCAGTGGAAGATGCCGTGAAAATTGTTCAGAGGTTTTTAAACTCTGCAAAAGAGATGGGATGTGGGGAAAAGATGCAAGAAGAGTGGAAAATAATGCAAAAGATCCTACCGTGAAGCTGTTGTTGACATTCTTTGTGCT
Organism: Serilophus lunatus; assembly: GCA_013399895.1. Lineage (NCBI taxonomy): Eukaryota > Metazoa > Chordata > Aves > Passeriformes > Eurylaimidae > Serilophus > Serilophus lunatus. The sequence continues at coordinate 1,273,590 of VXBA01005309.1, forward strand.
GGATTCTGCCACGCTGGCATCTGTCAGATCCACTTCATCAAAAATAATGGACTGGAAAGAAAAAATTCAACATTCCAACGAAGTAGTTAATCCAATGTACAAACAGCAGACTCAAAAGGAGTCTGCCTAGCATATTCCATCACGGCCTTCTGTGATCTGAAGGAAAAATCCAGCACCACCAACATAAAGGACTTGGAAGTCTAATTTCATAAACTGGGGCTTACTTTGGCCTGTCTTCAGTCAGGGAACACAATGACTTTATTTTTACTAAAGGATTATTTAAAAAAACAACTGTAGGTTTTGTTCTTGTGAAAGGAGACAGTTTTGTATCTAGTCAACTACCAGCATACCAACCAGATGCATGGCAGCTCTGATTTGATAAATTTTAGCCTTGCTTGTCTCCTCCATTTACTATTTTCATTCACATTCTCTCCCTCCTATTGATTCAGAATCCATTCCCCAACTAAACTGCACCAAGGGGGAAAAAAACTTGGAAAAAAACAGTATTGCAGGTCCACAGTACTTTACTTCAAAAGCAGGGATTTCCAAGTGTGAGGCAAAACACAGGGTTCTTCTAGTAGCCACGAAATCTAAGGACACGTGCTTAAAGAGCACGTGCTCATGTCTGTGCTGAGGGCTGCCTTCCCACTGACACGCCCCTGCCTCCAAGCGCCCCACACAGACTGCCTTCCTTGGACTCCCACGTGCTGAAGGGACCTTACCTTGGCAGTTTTTGCATAGTAGAGTGTTCGTCCTCGCAGCTTAAAATACCGTCTCTTCCAGCGCTGGAAGGAGCTGGTCTGTTTCATCAGCATCCCCTCTTTTATGATGGTCTGCAAAGCCAGGAGAGGAGAGGGGTGAACCACAGGTTTTACGGACAGGCACCTTTCCTGCTCTCCCTGGACAGACTCGCAAGGGAACAACTGGAGCCGGAGCCCAGTAACCGCAGAGCCCTCTGCTGGAAGCGCTTCACAGATTCATTCAGCTTAACTGAGCGAACTGAACATTAAACCCTCACAGACACACAACCCACACCGCGGTGTGGTTTTACCCTTGTTTCCAGCGCTATCATGATACCAAAAAAAGATAAATAACTTGGGACTGAATAAGCATTCAAAGTCTAACAGTGACTCGGGGAGTGTAACAGTTAAACTCACCCAGGCCGGATTTCAGCCGCAGGTAATCGTGCCTCTCGTTTAATCGGCATGTGATTACCAGCACACACACGCCATGGAGTATCTGCCCCTACCTCCACTTGTGCCTTGTGAAACGATCAGCGTCTACCTGGCAGTGACCCGGCACTCTGCAAGCCCGGGGGTGAAGAAGGAGCCACATCCAAGCTCAGCATTTGGTGTTCTTCAGAGAGTCTTGGCCCTGCCTCAGCACTCTCTGGCCAGCTGCCATTTCCCAGGGCTGCAGTGCCAAAACTGTCTACGCAGGCTGCCTTTTTTCTTTTTTTTCTTCAACTGCTTTGTAACTAGGCTGACATACCAGCCTACACAGGCCCAGATGCTCGCTCACATACTGCACATACGTGGGGGTACGGATTTAAGCCACGTGCACTTCAGTCTGCCTTGTCAAATACATTGGATTCCTTTGCTGAGGACAGGTTTTGAATACCAACTGCTACATGAAAATAATCTCAAAAACTGCAGGTCAGGAAGACAAAAGGCAGAGAAGTCAGGGCTGAACATCCAGCCCCAAATTCCTGACCGAAAGTACTGCCTAGGAGCTGCAAGCAGTGCTATGTCATGTCTCAGGACCACGACAAACCCATTTCTCTCTCCAAAAAAGTCCTAGGAAACTACTTCTTGCTGAGAGAGCCCAACGTGACAAACACACAGTTAAAACACAGGAAACAAATGGTCTGACAATCTTGTAAGACAGGTTATTCTGTATCTTGGTGCCAGGAAAATGACGCAGCTTTAACATACCAGAGGTCTCAGGTTTGTAACAGTCAGGTCACTGATGAGTATCAATTCATTCACAAACACAGCACCACATGGACACTGCCAGGCTACTACAGAGGACAAAATAAATGCTCTTCCTGATCCACAGGGTTTAGTGCATTTTAGAAATCTTTTCCAGGGCATTAAACTTGCTTTTAAAAGGCTATATATATTTTTAATGTGAGTCTTTCCTTTTTGAAACAGCTGCAGATTTTAATACTTTCCACATACACTGGTCCTTGCCAAACTCAACGTTTCCTCAAAAAGCACTTGGAAAAAAATGCTGACAATAAGGAGAAACATCCGTCTACCAGTCCAGGCTTCTCTCTTGCTGGACTGAGCCATCCTCAAACTGGCCTGAGAGATCACAGGGTTTGGACCACCATGGTGAAGCCTCTGCTCACAAATCAGCTGAGAATGAGTGGCCTCCACATACCCCCCCCCAGACCTTAAAGAGAGCTGTCAGACACAGGAGCCACTATACTCTTCCTCCACTGTGCTGGGAAAGAGAAAAGGCAGAGAACTCCCTTATCTCCTAGAATAACATCATCTGCCTTGGATCTGGGACCTGGCCAGTTCCAAGGTTAGCAAATCCCAAGCCTCACCATTTCCCAGCATTTTGTTTCACAACCCACCTGCACAGAGGCAAAAATACCTGCCAGTGCTCAGGCAAACACCAGCTTAGGGTGCCTGATTCAACTGGGAATCACTGAACTCCAGGGTACTGCCAGCAGAAGGGAAACAGAATGAAATGCACAACCCAGGACTAAGCTCATACCAGAAAACGGCCACCTCCACATCAGCTCCACACAACTCAGAGCAGTCACTGAAAGGCATCTTGGCACTTGTTTTCCACAGGCCACAGCAACAGGGATACATTCTAAGAAGCCGTAAGGCAGCTGGGAGTGGCTTTAGGGTCTGGAAGTTAAACGCACTATAGTCATACCCAGAAACAAGATGTTAAATCACCTTAGAGCTGGTGCTATGTTAAGAATCTGAAATGTAGCTGTGAGCTTCATCTGAAGCTTCAGTCTGAGTGCAAATGCTGACCTGACAGCATCCCTTGCTGAAACGATCCCGAAGGCAAGGCCAGAGCTGAAGGCACTCATCTGAAACCAGGAAGGTACATTCATGCTCCTACTCTGCTGTGGACTTTTTATGAATTCCCAATAAAGTAATTTTCACTCTCCATTCCCCATAAATAACATGGAACAAACAGCACTGGCCAACTCGTGGAGACCCACTAAAATATATATATGTCTCTCTGATGAGTTACTTTAACCTCCAGCACCTGAGCATCAAAGAGAAACGTAACGCAACGGCATCCAAATTATCACACTGAAGAAATCGCACATTTGTGCAGTTCATCTTCATGGGGAAGAAACGGGAAAGTGGCAGGAAATTTTCAAGATTAAACAGAAACAGGGAGTGATCTTTTGCACTCCTTGGAAAAAAACACACGTGATTACAAAATGAGACAGAGAAAGTAGCTACTGAACCAAAGTCAGAGAGGAACAAAAAATCCTGAGGAAGACTCCTGGGAAGCAAAGCCTGAAGATAACAGGTCACCCAGGAGTCTGATCAAAAAAAAAGCAACTTGCAGGAGATTTTGGAGCTCTGCTGCTATGCTTATTTACAGCTATGGTTAAATGGGGTCAGCCGGAGCCCCACATTCCCCAGTCTCAGGCAGCAGCACTTTGGCCACTCAGACTCTTGCCCAGCCCACCAGCACAGTAACTCTCAGCAAAACACCGCCTCTGCTTTCCCTCAGCTCCCACCCCTCGGCTGGGCTCACTCACCTCTGCACAAGACCTGCATTCCTCCATTCCTCCTTTAAACCCTCTATTTATTTTTTTTTACCAAAAGGCAACAATCGCGGAGGTCACCTTGCCCCGCCCTGAGCAGCAGTTGATGTCACTGCCAGGCTGCCTGCACAGCACAGGACAGCACAGCTCAGCACAGCACAGCTGGGACAGGGCGCCGAGCAGCTCCGGCTCAGCGCTGCCCATCTCCGCACAAGAGCAGCCGGGCTATTTATAGGCACCCGGCTCGGCACGGAGCTCGGTGGGTTTGGGCGGAAAGGGCCCGAGATAAGATCAAGATGACTTTATAAAATGATGCAGACACCGCTGCCTTTCTCCTCCTCTGTTCTGACTCTCCAGCCAAAGGACTTGCAGAGGAATGCTGCTGAGAGAGTGAGCTGGGGAAAGGACCTGACTGCAAAGTGACACCGACGGAAAGAAAAGGGGGAGCTGAACAGTTACTTTTTGCTCACCAGCCTCTCTGCAGCTTTTTTAATGGAAGATCTACTCTGATCACATTACTGAGCATGTAATTCATCTAGATAAAAGTGAAATGGCTTCTCCCATAATGAAAAGACAGTTACTTCTATTTTTAGTGCCGTATACTGGATCCTATGGGAAAAGCTACTGCCCTGAAACATTATGAGGTTTGATTACGTACATCCTATCCAGGAGAAATATTAAAATTGTTTGCAATGAAACTACCCAGACTGCTTTCTCTCCAAGTCCCTCTCCAGCGTGGTGTCCTGTGGCACGGCATTCCATGGGCAGACAACACTGGGAAAAAATGAATTCTCTTCTTGGATCAAGCCTAAAATGATGTGCTACTGGTTTCAACAGTGATCCCCTTCTATCGTATTACAGATCAGTGTCAAAAAACTTGACAATTCACAGCGACACTGCACATAACAGAGAGTCTTAAGAAGTTGCGAAGAACAGGATTAGCCAACTGAAAGGCAGGGCCTAGGAAATTTCTAGCATTTTACTATTTATCTTTGGCCTTGAAGAAAAGCAACTTCCTGCAGAAAAAAATTCAGTTCATAGCAAGCAATACCCAGCCCTCCCCCTCCAGCTCATCCCCTTTTGAAACTTGGCATTTAGGAAGAGAAATAATATGTTCTCAGATTTCCCCTGTCAAAGTGGGTGCAGGGTTCAGACCTAGCCCTGAATCGACAAAAGAAACAGGAATGGTTTCAAACAACTCAGAGGACTTAAATTAAGGACTTTACAGAGAGCCTTGTGCTCCACTGCTTCCCCTTCCCACAGTCCCATCTTGTAAGAACAAGAAGCCAAAAGATCAACGGGAGCCATTCCCAAAACCAGCAAGAGAGGGCTGTGTTTTTTGGAGCACTGCTCATCTAAGGTGTCTCTGCACCCAGTATCCCATGTCAGGAGGTCAGAGACAGCCTACACAGACTAAGTGCTTTCTGTACTGGTAACGTGAATGATTCTTCTAAAGGTCAGGAACGATCATGTCAGATTTCAGCTGCTTTCAGGTTACACTCCTTGCTCTCCTGCAGGTAGCACTGCTCACTATGCACACAGGAGCACACGACCCTTTCCTGAAGCTAAGCCTACTGCCCCATTTGGAAGTAGAGCTCTTGATAAAACTAATTTCCTAATGTGGCAAAGGAGCCCCTTGTCAGCCAGGCTGAGGGTGACCATCAGACGTGCCCAGCTGTCAGGCTGGCAAGTGTCTCTCGGCACAGGGAGGCTCCAAATCGTGTCCCATACAGACACAGGGACAACAATACAACCTATTTTACTGCTGACTTCATGACATATTCTTAGGGGCAGTTATTAACTGGGCATATCTGAAGCAATGCAGAAGAACTATGTATAAGGTAACAGCAAAATCATTCAAAACTATCTAAATAGCAACTAAAGAATCCCAAACCCCAAGCTCTCAGCATCTGGATTTCTCTGTTTTCCACGTGTCCTCAGAATTAACAAACTTCAGGGCACAACAGTTTTTATTTGTATGTACCATAAAACACTGAACAGGGTACTGGTGCCAAACAATAAATGACTGACTAAAGAAACACTAAATGCACAGAGAAGAAAACAAAATATAAAATGGGGAACTGATGGGCTATCTTTATTTGTGCTTACTAGGGAATTTTACAGGCAGCTGATCCCCAGGTATCAAACTGCCTCATCGAGTCACTGATTTTGGGAAAGCTGTGGCCAAAAACATGGCAGTAGATCTGCAATCACTTAAAAATGGCCAGACAGTCCTGCTGCTCTAGGGCAGGTACAAACCTGGCGTGCTGCACCTTGTTGTGGGTAAAACAGTTTTAGAACTGGGTTTCATGAAAGCTCTTTGAGGTCATAAACAAGGAACTAATAAATATTTAGAAATCAAATGAAACACAGTAAATTCAACAAAGAAACTACAGGAATAAATCTAACCAACCCCATAGAATAAGACACGCAAGGTCAAAAGGGTAGGGGTTAACAAGCTAATCCGAGAGCAACATCCTTCCACCAGACAGTGGTCACACCCTGGAAATTAACTCCAGGAAGCTTGGAGTGTGGAAATCTGGATCACTGAAGTACGGGACACACAGAGAGCTATACAGATTTACAGGGGAAACCAAGGAATTTATATAGGTTGTGTATTCTACATTAAATGCACTTGGCTCTCAGAGAAGTTTCCTTCTCTGGTATCAAAAAGACAATACACTATGTGAACTCACTGCAACAAAAGGACTTTAGAAGAGGGGGAAAAGGAAAGAATATCAGAGGAATCAAATGTCAAAACAGAAGCTGGGACAGAGAGTCAGTGGTGCAGTTACCAGCAGCTGAAGGGGACACTGTCCAGGCCCTCAGCATACACTGTTTAATTCCATTTTGGTTTAGCAACCCATGCCTTACAAACTGGGAAGCACCTTTCAGAGGTTACAGCACAGACACAACCACACTCCCCTAAAACTCCCCTAAAAACCATCCTCCTAATCCTCCTCTTTTGTCATCCAGCTCTGCTGGATGAGCAGAGAGGGGGGTGAGTGTGGCCAACAGCTCTCCTGCAGCCCCCCTGCACTGGGAGCAGCACAGTCCAGGGCAGGGAGTGGCCACCCCTCCACAGTGAGGGGAGATGTCACTGAAACAGGAAATACAAGCTCATCCCCCGGATCAGCAAGGAAAAGAGGAGTTTGTATCAAATAAATACTGAAAAGGCTTGAATTTGCCTTGGCACAGACAAATGCTCAAACACTTCATTCTTCATTAGTAAACAAAGAACAGGTCTTTGAACCAGTTTGTTCTCAGTACCACGTCCAGCTGCTACTATTCTGAGTGACTGTTCTAGAAGGGATGCAGCTCACAGACACAACATGAACAATTTAACAAAGGAAAACAAATTTGAAAGCACACGGGAAGGTATATGGGAAAGGAAACACAACATAGAGCAGCATATCATCACACACCTCCTTGGTGAAATGAGCTCAGTCAGAGAGCTCCAAGCAAAGTACTTAAAATAGATGAATACTCTGGTCAGCTACTCAGAAGAGAGAATGAAAAACACATCAGTACACTGATTCAGGATGAGTTAGTAGCTGGACAACTCCTGGCATTCTAACTGCTTAATCCCTCAGTATGCTTTCCATAGGCTCCAGGCATCCTTCCCAAACACATTTATCACAAGAGGGGAACTGAGCACAAAGCTCCAGTCAAACTATAGTAAAGCTGGAAGATAAGGGCTCAAACTCATCCACAGAGATAAACCAAAGTCAAAAAGGCAACAGTTTAAAAGCAACTTGAAAACTTGAGAATGGAATAAAATTTTAAAGGGCACTAATGAAATGTGAGCTTTATACATTTAAGGACAAACATGAAAAATGTGATGGTTATTTTTCCTACCATCTAAAACTACACATACACAACCGCATCCCTTCCTTGGGCATCTTCCCTGTACACAAAAAAATGTCAAAACATTGCCTGCTGTGAAACCCTCAGCCCTGAGACATGTCACAAGCCACACACCTGCACCACCGAGACCAGAAGCATTTGGTTCTGCTGCTGAGACACTGCAACAGCCCCTCATTTGGAATCGCAGCGTGTGCACAGAACTCTAATGCTGCAGCCTGTTCCACTAGGGCTTAAGTCACACCCTCACTCATTCAGAGAGACAAGTTATCACAAAAAATCACCCGTCTAAGCCCCCCCCGCTTCAGCAGCAGGCAGGAGGAGCCAGGCACTCACCACAGTGGGCTGCCAGGGCCGTCTGACAGCAGCATCGGGCTGGGGAGGCACGGGCACACAACAGCCAGCGTGAGGGAAAGCACCCCCAGAACACACCACCCCTTCCTTCCCACACCACTAAACCTCAGGGAGACCTTGACCAAGCAGGAAGGAAAAGCCAGCAGAAAGTACTGGTACAGAACTTTGGGACATGAGAAAGTGAAAGTTATACCTTGAGGAAGAGCACGGAATCCTTTGCCCTTGTGTTGAGGATGCTGAGGGAAAGAGAGCTTCCTCCCACTGCGTCTGGATTCCCATCAACTCTGCTACTGAATTCTGCAAGGAGCCTTATTTGGTAGTGACTGGGGGATGCAGGGCCAAATCCTCATCCTTTTACTCCAACTGGTATTCCAATGGGTTGAGACCAGAAGGCAGCTTTTGGCCTTTAGCCATTTAATTAATAGTTAGGTATTTTGGAATTTATTTTTATCTCATCTGTAACAACTGTCGTTATCAGATTTTCCATATTTATGTATTAAACAACCTATGCTTTTAAGTTGTTTTTTCCTCATCTATTTAATATAGTTCTTAAAGGATACTCCAAAGTTCTTAATTTGTTTTTCCACTTTCCCTGTTTTAATGTCCTGCAAATACCTTTGACCACGCCAAGACATCTTGATCAGCACCAGCAACAACAAGGAAGATGAGCAGAGCCCTGGGAAGACCATTTTATTAACTTGGGCCGAACAGAAGGGGCTGGCCCGAGTTCTCAGAATACTGATTTCCAATATAATCTCAGTGCTAGATCTCCCCATTCCTGAGTGCTCTGCTCTGCCCCAGCACAGAGCAGTTTCAGAGCAGGCAGCTCACCCTCCACATTTCTGTCTTTCAAGGACCAGTGAAGGCAGCTGTCTCATGGGCCACATTATCCTGAGCTTTATCCAGGATATTATCCAGATTGCAGCACCTGCCTCAGTTCCCAGGTCTGGGGATGCCTGGTGTGATCCTGTGTGTGTGATATAGAAGCCTGTATTTCCTTTCCCCTGTCAGAAATAGAGGGGGTATCACCTCTCCTCACTAGTGCATTACATGGATAAGTTTATTCAAACTTGCAAAACCCAAGTACAACGTGCTTGATGCAAACATTATGCGACCGAGAGGGCGTTTCCTTTCAAAAAAAGGCAAACCACAACATCAGAACAGGTTATCAGATGTAAAACTTTGCAACTTGGCAGTGAGGAAACAAAAATGTCTCCTTTGAACATAAATGGAGCACCCCCCTATTTAGCAATCACCTAACTCAGAAGTGGTAACATTGCAGCCAGCAAGCCCCTTTTTAACTCTCCCGATGACAGGAGGGCCGATGGCTTTAGATCTCTCTCCTGCATGGAACTGCTCTCCTGCCCACCCGTGGCCCAGGGGCTGCAGGCAGCAAGCCCCATGCCCTGCTGCCAGGGGCTGGATGCCCAGGCAGCTCTCTGCTCTCTGCAGAGCTCCAGCCACCCTGTGAGGAGGTGCCTCAGCCGTGCCCCTGCCCCTGCAGAACCAGCCCGGGGGGCTGCAGGACCACACAGCAGCAGCTCCGTTCCTTAAGGGACACGGGAGTTCCTGGTGACACAACAAGCAACATCCACTCAGTGGGGAAAAAGCAGGGAACAAATGGTTTCAGTGGATAGCTAATAAAAAAATCCTTTAAATAATGGTTTGTACATTTGAAACCTTGAGAAAACACGTTCCAAGAGACAGGTGCTTTTCACTTGGGACAGTATTTTGACATGAAATTTCCAATGCTGCTGTGCCAGCACCTAGGGCAAACCTTCATCTTCCCAGGAAATAGGGAATACCTCTCTCTCTCACTTGTGCCTTCTTTGATGTATGCAAGTGTATGTGCTATTTTGGAAAGAATCACACCGGCTTGATAATTAAAAAAAAGGTAAAGTTATGTGGTGTCTTACATGGCACTGGATTTTCTAATCAGGTAATCTGGAGAGAGACATTTCACGGTTTTCATTTATAATCCAGTACTCCTCCCAAAGTAAAACATCAAGGACTTTCTTGTAACAACAGGTTTCGTGTAGGGGGAAATAAAATAAAAATATTTTACCTACTTTTATTAAAAAAAAACCCCACCAAGATACTATTTTATTTTGTTCATAATTTTATTTGAGAGAATAATTAGTAGCCTGGCAATGTACTTTTTACCAATGTGGTGTAAGTAAATCCATGCTCTCCAAACATGCAAAGTTTAATGTTAGCTCTTTAGTTCCTGGAACCTGATCTATAGTTAGAAGGAATGTGAAATGCTACAAGTGTGTGTGGTTTTGTGCTTTGTTTTGTTGTGTGGTTGGGTTTTTTTTAGTTTGGGTTGGGTTTTTTTTTTTTTTTAAGAAGGAAGTAACAGCTGTTGCTTTCATACAGCATCCAAAACTCTCCAGCAGCGAGGCAAACTTACAGTACACCCGTGGAAACAGAGAGCTGGGAGGCTTCCCAAATTTTGTCAGAACAGATAAGCCTGGAGAGCACACGAAAGAGAGCAGAGATTGAGCTAAGGGGCAGAAACATTTGTTCAGCCTAAGATCCTACCCTTGCCCTTAGCGCTCAGAGAACTAAACTGTTCAGACTGGTCTGTTCATCCAAGAAAATTCATGTCCTTCAAACCTGTGCTCAAGATGTTCAGTTTCAGTTCAACTACAAAGACTTCTCTTTTGTAACAATTCTCTCTCTTTTTAAGTGAAAAGTTCAGTTTCCACCTGGATTAAAGCACGAGCCACCATAATTTATGGCACACAAAGCTCACAAAATGTCATCATTCAGCCACCCTGTTAGAAGGCAGCAAACCAAATCCAGACAGACATTTTAATATGTTTTAGTAGAAGATGCAACAGACAGAACATGAATTAAGCCATAAATTCTTGAAAATTCCTTCCTCATTTGTTGCGTATTTGTTTTATAATGTCTCTTTACTGAAATGCTTTGCTTCTTACCATAATACTTCTTTCAATACTTGTATTTCAAGCTAATAAACTTCTCCATTTCCTCAGTCTAATCTCATCTCGGAAAACCGTAAAACATTTGCCCTCCAGAAATAAAAATCACACTTCTTTACCTATAAAAGGGTCATTTTGTCTACCAGGCAACACAAGCAGAAACCAAATGAGCTTTCTTCAGCTGCTCATGCTGTCCACCATATGTTGGAGGACTCAGCTCAGTCTGCTCTGGAAAGTTGCACACATAAACAAGGAGAAACATTTTACTTCCTCTGTTTTGTTGGGTTGGGGTTTTTTGCCTTTTCACTGCAGGGTGGCTCCAAGACCTCAAAGCTCCTGATCAGAAAGGGAATCACAACTTCCCATAGCACAAAAGGCATCCTCTACACCTGGTACACAGCACAGAGATCGGAAATGTGCTAGTTCAGGTGCTGAGCAGTCTGTCCACCGCAGTGCAAAGCTCGGGACCAGTTAATTTACTCTGCTTTTTATAGTATAAATTAACTTGACATATCTCTGCTACTGGAGCTACACAGCTTCCAATATCCCAGAAAGTTTGGAGAGCTGCTCACTGTCTGCAACTCTGGTGAAATATATACTGCAGACCTGTCTGAAAAAGTTCAAGCCAATGATAAATGGTTATAAAAACGAAAATATTACAGAGAAATTGCTTATGAAAGCAAACAGACCTTAGTCTAAACAAGAAGTCCTCCCGATGCCACCCAAGGACACTGCTGAAATCCTGTCTGGTAAACAAACTGAGAGCTCAGCATAGCAAAGCTGGCAGGCTGCAAACCCAGGGAGCTGATGAATGAAATGGGAAGGTGGCCTGTTCATCCGCCCCCTGCCTCCTTCTGAGGGCTGTAAAGTGATGCTGCCAGTGAAAGGTCAGGTTCAAAGGAAGCAGCACTGTCAGCTCATCCACGGTGCCACGCTCCTCCGTTTCACACCCTCGGCTCCCAGGACCACTTTGGATATTCCTGGGCCTTCATCCATGCCAAGTGACAACGAGATGACATTGCCACTTCAGCTCCTTCCAGCTGAGGCTCAGCACTGAGGAGATGGGAGTGAGCTCCTGCTGTTGCCTCTGCTCACACACACATCTTCCTTCTCTTAGTTTATTTCATCTCCTTCCTAATTCCCAACCGTTCAAAAATACTTTCTCTCAGCCCAACCGGCAGTTTCTGCAGCTGCACCAACACCAGCAGAGAGGGGCTAAAAGCAGGACACTGAAGCTGGATGCTGGTACAAGTCTGACAGGTCTTGGAATGGCTGATCAAACACGTTACACAGCCTCTGCTTCTTTTCCAGCTGAGACAAGAGCAGCCACACCACCTGCTATACCTGATCATATGAGCTTTTCTTCTCTCCCCAGAATAACAATCATTAAAAGGCTGCGAAACATGCTTCTCTTTTCCTTCCTCCCTGCCTCAAAAATTCTTTCTAGTTAAAAGCAGACTAAAATACAGCACACAAAATACAGCACTTTGATTTCCAAACTTAGCTTTCCACTCCTCCTTTCCCTGTCCTCTGCCTCACAAGGGACAGATTTTTCAGCTTGAAGAGATGTCAGCTGTGATTTGCCTTCAGACCTTGCACATCGAGCTCTCAGTCCCTAAACATCCAAACACTTCCATGTGCCCCACTACTACCACACGGCCCACTTCAGTCTAACACAGATGATGACCTGGGGGCTTTGAAAGGTTCTCTGAAGCTTTATGGTCTTGCAAATAAAGCAGCTTGATTTTACAGCATTTCGTAGGAAAACAGATGGTAGGACCAGTGGAAGGAAAACATACCTTCAAAGTGTTTGTGACTATGACAAACAAATAAATTCTGAGGAATTCCATGGACACAGCAGACTTTGCACTCAAGCTGTGACAACACTAAGCTCCCATGGTGACTTAGCTGTACTTACAGGCATGGTCTTACACTAACTGCACCAAAAGATGTGGTCACAAGAGATTTATGTCCTCAGGCCACAGTAAAAGTCTGCCTGAATCTCTCCCTGTCACTGACAGACCTGTCCAACTGCTTCTACAGCTCACAGTAATCTGCACTTTGTCATTCAACAGCCAAATTCAGAATTAGGTCTATCTTTACACAGGAAGCAAGCTCCTCAAAGTCTCATCAAAACTATGATTACTCACAAAGTTGTCTTTGCTCCCTGCCCTGAGGGCAAGAAAAATGAACACATGCAGCAAAACACAGAACAGACGATGACGAAACTAAAAGACATCAACAAGCAACAGAACAAGCCAGTCCTTGACACCACAATACCTGGGCTTACTTAGAAAATTTGACACTGTTTAGTCAAAGGTTTTTTGCAGATTAACACACAGGAGGCTTAACAGCTGTAGACAATATCTGTTTATAATCCTTGCTCTTAACATGTTTATGTTTGCATACACAAGTGGCTGGTTTCGGCTTTTTCCAGTCATGCTGACGCAGGCAGTGATGAAAAACAGGGAAAATGATTAAGTAGGGACAGGAGAAGGTGTTCTGCTACATTCAAACAAAAATACAATCCAGTACACCTTTCACCTTGGCATCTCTAACATCCAGCCCTGAATTCCCACTCTAGCACTGAGGGATTCTTTGTGTCTCATCACAAACACCTCCCTGCACACAGGCCATGGCACCCCTCTTCCCTTTCCACAGCACACCCCTGCCTCGAGTGGTGTTAAGGAATCACAAGGTTCATCCAATCCCCAGCAAGACAAATGGTTAATATTCAGCATTCTACACACAGGAAAAGAACTCAAAAGGCTTCTGAACTCAAAAGGCTTCTTTTTTTTTCCTCACAGCAGAGTAACAGACTAGCTCAGGTCACCTGGTGCTACAGCACTGCTGAAATCTGCTTGCTTGATACAGAACATCAGCAGGTTTAGAGTGCTCTAGGGTTTCCTGGTGTGGCCAAAGGAACCATCTCCCAGCCCAGCCCTGCAGTACCTCAACCCAAGAAGGCAGAGCCCAAGTAGCTGTGCCAGCAGCACCCTGCAGGCAGGGGAAGCAGCCCAGGTACGACCACACTTCGTTCCGGGACCGACACAGCAGCACGATGTGCAGCAGAAGGATGACAGGTCCTGTGTGTGACAGATGGGCAAACCAGCCAGCAGGAAAAGGATCCCTCCGAATAAGGCTTCAGACACTGCACCATGAAGAGACATTTACTGCCCTTTGCTATGAACACCAGAGAAGCAGCAGTGAGCTGCAGCAGCAGCACATCCCCACAGCTGCACCCTGCTCGCCAGCGCTGCGGAGACGGGGCGATCACAAGGCACGTGGTGGCACAGTAACTGACCTGGTACTTCCAAGCACAAACACACCACACAACAGTCCAAGAGTCACACAGGAGCTTAATGTCTAAAAAGAAAAATCAAGCTGCTATAATAAAAATAGTACAGAAAAGGGAAACTCCCTATGGGTGGTTCCCAGCCTAAGGCTGAAGGAAATCTTCACATCTTCTCTTACAGTAACAATTCAGAAGAACTGCAGCTGTGGTTGTAGGTGCAGAATGCTGTTACTGTCCCTAAAAATGGGGTTATTGTTCTAGAAGGAGCCTCAGAGGGGCAAAATACAACTGGGCCAAAGGAATCCAGTGAAAAGGACCACTACCTTACCAGGAAGGCAAAGCAGGACAGAGAAAGCTGGGAGCGAAGACTAACCAGCTGTAAGATTCTGTTTGACCAGAAAGCAAGGTAGACATTGCTATATGGCTATAGAAAGGTGAAAGAGCATGGTGTAACATAGGGAACATTGGGATGCAACCACAAAAGGGATGAGAAGATGTCAAGGGAGGCACACACTGACCATAAGCAATAACAGCAAGGGCTGCACCTTCCAGAGCAAAGCTCTAACGGTAAGAGACAGTGACTTGTGCCAAGTTCAACAGGACCACAGGAGCTGGGGGGGGGATGAAAAATGATAACGGCACAATGTGACAGGGATCTCTGGCTGGGATGTGCAGGGGTTCATAGGGAAGGCTCTGAGAGGTGAGGAGGGAGCCCCTGGCAACTGTGACATGGGGAGAAAAAGGGAGATGCAGCTTCATGAGATGGGGAGAGACAGGACATCCTTAGAGTTCAAATATCAAATAATGTGGGGCAGCATGAGGGAGCAGGAGCCCAAATCTGACTTTCATGACTGCAAGAAAATATTACAGGGGAAGACAGTAAGGAGGAAAGAGCCAAGACAGGGTCCTGCTGAGCCTGGGCACACAGATCACTGTCGGGGTAGGAAAGCTCCCTGGCACATCTGAACGCAGGCACTGGGAAGAAGGTGGCCTAAGGTGGGCAGCTGGGGATGGGAACTGGGGAGCTCCAGAAAGGCAGTTTGGGAACGGCACCTGCAGGGGGATTGAGGGGCAATTCCAGGAGCCCCTGAGGGCAGATTGGGAGGCACAAGCAGAGGCTGAAGGGCATTTAGGGGGCAGCTGTTAAAAAGCACCTGAGCAACAGTTCATTATGGGGATCCCAAGGGGCGTTTTGGGGTTTGCGAGTCCATGGGAAGCTGTTGGGGGGTGTTGTCAGAGGATCTCTCGAGGTGTGGGTTGGGGGTCGCCGGCAGGTCCCCGAGGGGTGGTAGGGGGGTACCATCGAAAACGTGGGGACAAAAAAACCCTCTTTAACACAAACACTACAATTAAAGACTTTCCTGGCAGGAGGTGAGGGGGAAATGGCCGATTCCCTGAGGGGCAGTGTGGGGGAAGCAGCGGCAGGTCCCTGAGGGGCGGTTTGAGGGGACGGGG